>CM057351.1:241701600-241859330 GCA_030015575.1 Agapanthus africanus
CTATACGGCTGAACCAACAAGCTGAACTACAGGTAAGGAAACCGCCTATCATCTGAGTCGATACATATACATACCTGTATATGTATAGTCGGTGATCCCGTCTCAATAATATCATATCCGATACCATATCTATAATCAGACATCCTAAGTCAAGAGTGCGGATCAATCATCAATATATAGCTCGTACGTAAATCCGTCGTACGGCATCCCAAATTGGGTACGGGTAAATATCACATTCATCATACTATTCATCTGGTATCAACTTTATCAAATATCATGATCGGGGTACTGATCTACATCTAGTACAATACTGATATCGTCTAAGTATGCATGCAGGTGTAAGAATCACTACGTCAAAGACCCGCTAAAACATCATGTCGTATCTCAATACGAACCAAATCACATCACCGATCTCCTGGCCTCAAGCCCAATCTTATCGACTCATCTCAAATCCCAATTACTATCCTCAAATCCAATATATAAACACATATTCCCATATCCATGTGTAAATACACACATCAATATATAATCCCATGTACGCACATATGAAAGAAGAATGTATGCAAGTATGGGTGTGTGTGTATACGTGATGCAACCACTACTCTAGGGTTTCGCAACACTAAACCAATCCGATCACACCTAGGATCCATCTCTATCATCAATAATCTCAAACAATAAATAATCAATATCTGTGTATATACGCATTCGTATACATCACCACGAACTGCGGGGGTGCTATACGCCATCCACCCGATTTCTCCCCGTAGATATAAATCTACTCACCTGCACTCAGTGTGTCGGTGTCGATGTCGCCATGCTCCGTCGCCTCGGAATCCACGTGAAGGTACCTACAATGGTCAACCATAGCAATGCGTATGAAAATCAAGGCAGAAAACCGATACAGCGCACAGTGTGCTCATAGGTTGGAACCTATGGCCCAAACATGCAAATCCAACAAACAACCCCTGTTGTCGATGTACGAACACCCGACAACCAAATACAAATCCAAATATCTAGAAAGTGCATTTAAAAATACGGAAAATATCGACTAAAACACACCAAATTGCTCTCAGATTTTCCCCATATGACAATTAGCCAAAACTGCATATAGGAGGGGTCTAATTAAGTGCAAAATGAGCCCTGGAACAAAAATGGACACATTCCCTTCTACTCTGGCCGCAAATTGCGTCCAGAATGATTAAATTTGCGGCCGTAGGTTTGAGTTAGGGGCTCGGGTCTTGGTGGTAGCTTCCTAGGTGCCTGCACGACTCACTGTCAGCTCAATTTTATTTTTGGTGACCCCGGGTTGCTCCAGATTCCAGAACACCTTCACAGATCACACAAACCGACATGAAAAGTTCCGTAATTCCGTATTTTTGGGTTTCCAGTGGGGTTGGTCTGGGTTTCTAGCACTAGGGTGCTTTTATGGTCTCCACTGAACTCAATTTCCCATCACAACTCATAATTTCCTCAAACCCTTACTAGTTTTTTCTAAAATCCACAAAATCACCCGATTTCGATTCTAAACTTGCATAGGGGTATAAGTAATGCTAAAACTAAGCTAATGGTTCAGTAATTATCTCATTTGGCAACTCAAGAATTTTCTTGAGTTGCCCCTAGTGGCCAAATCCATGCTTCTTTAGTCCAATGTGTAGATCTTGAGCTTGTGTGCATTTTTTTGTGAAACCGATATGGGGTTTTGGGGTGAATTTCATGGAGAAATGGGGGTTTGAAGGTGGAGGAAGAGGAGGGCAGCAGGAGCAGCAGCAACTCATGGAAGAGGGAGGGAGAAATGAGAGGAGAAAACAAGAAGTAATGGCCAAGTCAACACTCTCACCCACCCTCTCTCTCTCACCATACGTATTTCTTTAATCCCTTTTTCTTTTCTTTTCGTTTTCTTCTCACTCAAATAGTAACCCAAAAAGTAACATGATAGAAAATGCACAAGTGTAGAAAAACAAGATATGTGCATGTTTTGCACAAACTTGCAAAAAAAACCGATTAGCGATTTTTAATGGCGATTAGTACTAAATTAGCATATAAATGCTCATAAAAACTTTAAAATGGCATAATTCCATAAAATACCCTATTTTAGAATTTTCCATAATTTTTCCAAATTTTTTTCCTATTTATCGATATTTAATTATAAATTTAATATTAAAATAATCAATAAAATAATAATAAATTATAAAAATTCCTAAAAATAATATTTTATTATTTTGGAATGTTACAAGTAGATTGATTTAAGCATCTTGCACACCTTTCCGATGCTCCCACTGTCTACGAAGCCCTCTGGCTGTGTCATATACTCGCTCTCTTCTAAATCGCCATTTAGAAAAGCGGTCTTGACGTCCAACTGCCAGATTTCATAGTCATGGTATGCTGCAATGGCATGTAGGATCCTGATGGACTTAAGCATAGCTACTGGAGAAAAGGTTTCATCATAATCCATACCTGGTCGTTGACGAAAACCTTTTGCTACAAGTCTAGATTTGAAAGTCTCAACTTTTCCATCTACAACAAGAATCTTCTCAAGATACACTTGCTCCTAATGGGTTTTACCCCTTTAGGAGCAACTTCCAAAGTCCATACTTTGTTGGCGTACATGAATTCCATCTCAGATCGCGCTGCATCCAACCATTTCACAGAGTCCCCACTCGTGATGGCATGCTCGAAACTAATTGGGTCATCATCTTCCATGATGCAATCCTCGCTCCCATCATCTCCGAGAAAACCGTACTATCTTTCAGGTGGATGAGGAACCCTACTAGATCTGCGGAGTGGCTGAGGTTCGTCGGGAACTTCTGGATCCTCCGGTTCTACCAAATCATCAGTCGTAGTTTGTGTAGCTGGAACTTCTTCCAGTTCTACCTCATAACCACTAATTTCTTTCACAAGAAATTCCTTTTCTAAAAAAGTGGCATTCTGAGAAACAAACACCTTTTGTTCCTCGGTGTAGTAGAAGATATACCCTTGCTAATGCTTGGGATGTCCTACAAACTTGCACAGAACTGACATTGCCTCAAACTTGTCCGGATTTTGCTTTTTAACATAGGCCGGACAACCCCATATCTTAACTCGTTTAAGAGATGGTCTCTTCCCATTCCATATCTCATATGGAGTGGTAGGCACTGATTTGGTTGGAACTCTATTCAATAGGTATGCGGCTGTCTCAAGTGCATAACCCCAAAAGAAAATAGGCAACTCAGCAGTACTCATCATAGAGCGCATCATATCTAATAAGGTGCGATTACTTCACTCCGATACACAGTTGTACTGTGGTATATACGGAGGAGTAAGCTAAGAGAGAATCTCATTCTCTTTTAAATAATCCAGGAACTCCGTGCTTAAGTATTCTCCTCTCCGATCAGATCGAAAGATTTTAATACTTCTACCTGTTTGGCTCTCTACTTCGTACATGTATTCTTTGAATTTCTCAAAAGCTTCAGACTTATGTTTCAACAGGAACTCATGTCCAAATCTTGAAAGATCATCAGTGAATGTGATATAGTACGAGAAACCATTCCTGGCATGTGTAGACATGGGACCGCATACATCACTATGTATCAGTCCTAAGAGTTCAATAACTCTTTCTCCGTGTCCAGTAAATGGAGTTTTGGTCATTTTGCCTTTGATACATGACCGGCAAGTTTTATAAGATGTAAATTCGAACGGGTTCAAATATCCATCTTTATGTAACTTAGCTAGTCGTGTCGCATTGATATGACCTAGTCTACAATACCACAAGAAGGATTCGTTCATTTCTGAACTTTCCTCTTGTGTGTGTTTTGTACGTTAAGAACTGTATTCTGATTTAGAACGTATAAACCGTTGCATAACGTACCAAACTCAATCAACACTTGATTTAGGAAAATATTCATAACATTTTTCTCTACTACAAAGTTATATCCTTCCTTATCTAATAAATAAATTGATATTAAATTGCGCATCATATATGGTACGTAATAACAGTCGTTCAAGATCAATGTATTCCCATTTGGTAATACAAGGTGATATTCACCAACTGCTTTGGCCGCAACATTTGCACCATTCCCTGCTTTTAGAGAATGATCACATTTTCCCAGTTTTCTATCTCTCTTAAGCCCCTGTAACATATTACATATGTAGGATCCTGATCCGGTATCTAATACCCAGAATATAGAGTGTACTGAAAAACAATTCTCGGTAACGAACACATCCGAAGAAGATGTATCAACATGCTCATTCCTCGTTCGAGTTGCATGGGAATCCGGGTATTCCCCTATTTCCTACTCAAACTTATAACAATTATAAGGTAGAGCGGAACCAACATTCCCCAGCTCAGTATAATAAGCGGGTTCGGTCAATACATCCATATTATTATCTTGATTAAGGTATGTCATGGTCGCTACCGAGAGAGAGAAAGAGAAGAAAACACTGCGTGCGCTCTTGCAAGATTAGATTGGTTATTATTTATCTAATCAGGATGGCTCCCACTGTTTTTATCAAATCTTCCTTCAAATCCTAAAACGTAAGACTAGCCGGGATTAATACACCCTACAAGTTCGCTAACCGGTCAGCCAGGCCAGTGTCAGTATTTTGAGGGAGGTTCCTCGTGCTTTCGCATGGACCTAATTAAAATAAACCTCGTTTTCCCAGGGGCGTAACCCCGTTGACACCTTTCTAAACACCTACTGGATTAGCTAATTGTAAAGTGCGAAACACTCCCAGGAGTAACACTTACTCGCAGTGGGTATCGGGATCCAACTATCTCATAGAAGGCATGCAATCTCATTGCAACTTTTTCAACACTTGAAATTCCCGATAATGTTTTTGCCCCTAGCAACTTATGACCTTGGCTATGGTCAACAAATCATAAGCGCTAGCCAAGTTCAACCCGTCATTTCCTGATTGAATTAAACCCAACTGTACGACCCTTAGCTATGGTCAACAAAGCCGTACGACTACCCTAATCCAATCGCACCATATGCTTGCAAATAAGCACTAATTAGCTACCGCATACTACGCCTTGGCTATGGTCAACAAACGTAGCACGAATACTAAATATCACTTATCTGAAATGACGGAGGGCTACGACAGGTTTTAAGAAAACCTTTTGCGTAATGAACTTGATATCGTTGTAGAATCGAGTGATTTGAAAAGGAGTGGTTTAAGCTCCGCTTTTAAAATCGAGTTTTTCAAAATAAACCAAGTGGGTGTAGCATCTGCTAGCTTTTTCTAAAGAGGTCACTCCCGGTGAAGGGATCTAGGCTCTTTCCTCATCGAATGAGGTGCTGGATATTTATCAAGGAATACCATCATGCAAAGCAAGAACTAGAGCTACCTTTTTGAAAATTTGATTCCACAACATCATTGGTTTTCTTTCCTTTTCATTAATCTCATTAATGAAGTCCCATCATTTATGCTTTTTAAGCATCACAGATAAAGAAACGAAAATACAACGTACGCTTATGCCATACGCATTCGCCACGGGGTCCCGTCATGTACCGTTAGGTTAGTTAACTAACAGCAGAGCGGGGGCAGGACTAGCGCGGATGCAAAACATAAGCAACGTTTATTATATATCATATATATAATATAAAGCATTCGTCTCACGCGGTTATATGATCTTAACACAGAACATTGCAGCAGAAATCAACATATGAAATATAGGATATACTAGGAGGTCCGTGTTTTAAATCAAGCAAGTAAAAAACACGGATTCCACGGTCGTGATGAATAGCTAAACCCACATCCCTAGACCCCTATGAGAGCGGCAAGCAACCCTACCAATTCTAGAGTTAGGAGATCCGGTCTCAACTCTTTGAGATGGTCTCCTACTGGACTACAGAACCCGGTTACTTGTGCTCCCCGCCTTGGGTTTATCCTAATGCGGAAAAGTAAATAATATACATCAATGGTGACATCATTCTCAACCCGGAAGTGTCCCAATAAAAGAATATTACATATAAATTATTAAATGAATGAAAATGAAAAACTCTTATCTCACGCAAAAAAAACCCGGCTATTCAAATACGACGATCCAATATAATATATCACAGCAACACATAACATCGCATGTTATCAACGTAAGTAAATATGCGTATCCCAATTGTCGTTAACGTATAGCAACGAAACCGGCGATACACCACATATTACACTTACGGTCGCAGAAAAGAAATAAAAACTACAATAGTTAGAATCCGCAACATCCTTAGACATCATAAACCCTAAATATCACATACTTCAGATTTCATGCCTAACCATATAAATTCCTTAGACATCATAAACCCGGAATATCACATATTATGAATTTCATGCTTAACATTATAAACCCAACATTATAGTCTCAAATTGAAAATACTTTTCAATAACCAGCCGGGCAATTCAACAATATTCCCGACAAATGATCGAATGCTCATCGGAAACATTGGTAGACGACCGCACCCCCGATGCCATCGAGGAAGTGCACTTAGGTGGAACACCGCGGCCGTGAGCACCCGAGCGGATGCTTTTGGCAACGGGGTTCTCCTGCAGTCACTTAGTCGGGGCGATAGGGCGTAGCTATATATTAGTGTTACCCGGCGAGTGTTCGCGTACTGTTCGAGATTGCGACGGAGTTTTGATTCGAATCAAAACCTCGCGGCAACCGATCAAAAGAAACTAAATTGCTAGATTCACAAAATTCTAATTAGTTTTCACAAAACTAATTATTGTGGATTCCAAATATTGTATCACAAATCACAGATATCTAGACGATGTTAAACATTTCGATCGATTTATCAAACACCCAAAATTCCCACAGACCTCAACACTTAAAAATACCCAGAATGTGCCACAAGTACCTATGGATCGGCACAAGAAGACATGTTCCCTGCCTCACCAACAGCACCGCGGAACCGCGGCTAAACCCATGGTTTGGCCGCGGTTGCACGGCCGTTTGGTCGAGTTGGGCCATCGGTTTTCTTGGGGATCCATATAAAACCCTGCACAATTTTCTGCATATTTTTAATTTGGAAAAATCCAACTTTTGGAAAAATTTCCAGAGACTAGGGTTTTTTCGGGTTTCGAAGTTCGATCGAACACTTTAACTTCATCTAGACGACTCCTAATGCTCTAGCTTGGTTTTGATACCACTGCTGGGTTCACTTAGCACCCTCACTAGGTTTCGACAAGTATCAAGTATGCAATTTCAAAAAATCTAGGGTGCTAAGCAACCCGAAACAAGGATCTAACTAGAGAATTAGGGTTTTTAAAGCATGTAAACAACTTTACACTAAGTGAACAAGGAATACAACCTTTGTAGACCGGTCCTTCACTTCTAAAGCTCCGTGTAGTAGTCCATTAGCTCCAAATAGTGGTCCCCCGAACTCTTCTTAGGCTCCACTAGGCGAAAGGAACGAGCTTGCTTAAGGATTTTCGATGCCAAAGATGATCTACGTCGAAGAATCTCTAACTCAAGCTACTTCTTCACTAATTGAGAAATTAGTGAAGTAAACAATCTATACTAAATGGCTAGTTTGGTATAGATTGATGAAGTAGGAATTTTGCTCGCTTTAGAATTATTTTTCTCTCTTTTTTTCACCTCTCTCAAAAGCTAGAAAACAAAGAAGAAGATGATCAAGATCAAGTCATGAACCATGGTGTAAAAAATATCTCATATATCATTTGTAGAGACTTAACCATGGTTAAAGATAATGGTTGGGCTAATAAATATTTAGAGTAAAACAAAATTAAGTCAAGGCTTCTACATGCTTTTACAAGCATCTTTAGCCATGCTAATTTCCACCTAATTTTGATTTTCCCCTTAATAATTAAACACCCAAATTATCTTTAGTTAGGTATGAGTCTCATACACCCAAGTCCAATGTATCATCTAGCATGACACAAAAACAAATACATTAATATATACCATATATATTTATGTGTATTTAGAGAAGAGAAATTCTTAAGTGAGCTAATATTAGTTAATATATATTAATATATCAAATATATAATTACATATTAAATTATCAAATCAACACTTGATTTAATAATCTGGCTATATCACATACAACCGACTAATATCATTTATATGTATATCAAATATACATATAACAAATTATTGAATCAACACTTGATTCAATAATCTGGTTATATCACATATAACATATATCGTGAGATTAAAATACTGTATCACATACACGTATCAATCTCGGTCCCGCACATATCACATATGTACCCTACTTCGTTTCGATTGAGCTTGGAAACCTCTGTGTACGGCTCTAAAGACTCGTCAATACGCCAGCAGTAGGTAATGATCATATCAGTTACCCACAAGCCGTCAGCGGTACTAGCCGGACGTAACGGCTACCCAGATATTGAGTGATCAGAAGATCAACAAGCAAGCATTTCCAAACTCCCATGAATCCAGTAAGTAACACTACCGTACAGTCCGGTCTCTTCTTCTGATATATCGCATCAAGTATGCAATTTCAAAAAATCTAGAGTGCTAAGCAACCCGAGCTAAGGATCTAACTAGAGAATTAGGGTTTTTAAAATATGTAAACAACTTTACACTAAGTAAATAAGGAATAAAACCTTTGTAGACCGGTCCTTCACTTCTAAAGCTCCGTGTAGTAGTCTCTTAGCTCCAAGTAGTGGTCCCCCGAAATCTTCTTAGGCTCCACTAGGCGAAAGGAACGAGCATGCTTAAAGATCTTTGAGGCCAAAGATGATCTACGTCGAAGAATCTCTAACTCAAGCTACCTTTTCACTAATTGAGAAATTAATGAAGTAAACAAGCTATACCAAATGGCTAGTTTAGTATAAATTGATGAAGTAGGAATTTTGCTCGCTTTAGAATTATTTTTCTCTTTTTTATTCACCTCTCTCAAATGGTTGGGTTAATAAATATCTAGAGTAAAACAAAATTAGTGGACTTAAGTCAAGACTTCTACATGCTTCCACAAGCATCTTTAGCCATGCTAATTTCCACCTAATTTTGATTTTTCCTTAATAATTAAACACCCAAATTATCTTTAGTTAGGTATGAGTCTCATACACCCAAGTCCAATGTATCATCTAGCATGACACAAAAACAAATACATTAATATATATCATATATATAAATATATATATATATATATATGTATATATATATATATATGTATTTAGAGAAGAGAAATTCTTAAGTGAGCTAATATTAGTTAATATATATTAATATATCAAATATATAATTATATATTAAATTATCAAATCAACACTTGATTTAATAATCCGGCTATATCACATACAACCCACTAATATCATTTATATGTATATCAAATATACATATAACAAATTATTGAATCAACACTTGATTCAATAATCCGGTTATATCACATATAACCTATATTGTGAGATTAGAATACTGTATCACATACACGTATCAATCTCGGTCCCGCACGTATCACATATGTACCCTACTTCATTTCGCTTGAGCTTGGAAACCTCTGTGTACGACTCTAAAGACTCGTCAATACGCTAGTAGTAGGTAATGATCATATCAGTTACCCACAAGCCGTCAGCGGTACTAGCTGGACGTAACGGCTACCCAGGTAATGAGTGATCAGAAGATCAACAAGCAAGCTTGTCCAAACTCCCATGAATCCAGTAAGTAACACTACCGTACAGTCCGGTCTCTTCGTCTGATATGTCGCATATCGAGTCTGGGGGTGGTAAACGTCAGACCCTAATAACTTGATAAGTTATGCCGATGTGAGGCTCATAACAGGTCGAGAAACTACTGATAATACTTACCAGTAAATATCAGCATCAGCCATGGCCAGGGACTTCCTGTTATAGCCAATCGAACATAGCGCAATATCAACCCTTAATACCGAGAGACACGAAACCCTTCCTATCGCTCATTGCCTCCATGTGACTCAGGACTGTACCTAAAATCCACCTGTTTGCACGCTCTCTTGAGCGTGGTAGGGAGGAAATTAAAGCACAGTGGGAATCACACAAGCCTCTATGACAATTTCAGGTCTACAGACTAACATAAACCAGTGTCACCAGAGAACTGCTATCTGACGTTAGGTATAATACCATCTAGGAGTTCTTGGTGAGTCCTGTTCGGTGTACCCATTCTCCAATGAGCACCTGTGTACAATCTTTGATGTCAAACACCAATGGATGTAGGATCATCCATCGCCCCATACAGGGTCAAGAAACATACACACCAGTCTACTCTGGAATATCGATGCCCTGTCTCGATACTTCCACGACTATGAACAATCAAAGGATGAACATGTGGACTACCCTGGCCCCACTAGTATGATCTGCATCCTAATCCTGGTAGTCAAGTACACATCCTAAGGGCTTTATCAACATGTAACGAAAAGACTGTATAATGATACAAGTGTACATGTTAAGATAAAGAGCAACCAGATAGCATATTATCATGTCGAGCAAGAAAGTCCTCTCTATATATGTCCAAGCATCCACTATAATATACAATCATGTACAATAATGGCCTCTAGGGCATACATATAACTAACAATCTCCCACTTGCACTAAGGCCAATTGTTGTAGTATCTCCTATCCAACATCCCGAAAAGGCTCTCAAATGGATTTAGTGAGTGGATCCGCTGTGTTATTCTTCATGTCAACTCTCCTGACCTCGATCTCCCGGAGATCAACTATCTCCCTGATCAGGTGATACCGCTTAAGAATATGTTTGGATCACTGATGGGGCCTGGGTTCCTTGGCCAAACCCACAGCTCCATTGTTATCACAATACACAAGTATTGGATGTTTAATAGTAGTAACCTCACCAAGTTCATCTCATGAACTTGTTCATACAGACAGCCTCTTTGGCAGTATCGTTGGTAGTGATGTATTCAACCTTCATCATCTAGTCTGCTACGGTATCTAGCTTGGAACTCTTCCAACATACCGTCCCTCCACTGAAGGTAAAGAACAAACCCAAGACTGTCTTACAGTCGTCCTTATCATTCTGGAAGCTCGAATCAGTAAAGGAATCGACATGGAGTTCACCGTTACCATACACCAAGAACATTTCTTTAGTCCTTCTTAAGTACTTAAGAATGTTCTTCACAGCTGTCCAGTCTTTCTCCTCAGAATGCAAGAGGCATCACCCAAATCCTTCATGGAGAAGCTTTGTGATAAGAAGAGCTTGACCGAGTGTAGCATAGGAACATCGTTTCCTATCAAGAGTATGTCATCCACGTACAATACGAGGAAGACAGCCTTACTCTCTACAACCTTCTTGTATATACAAGGTTCATCTACATTTTTTATGAAGTAAAACTCTATGACCGCCACATCAAAACAGATGTTCCAACTCCACGATGCCTGCTTCAATCCGTAGTGTCACGACCCGAAAGTACGGAACATGACCGGCACTTAAACTACGAACGTCTCAAGGCGTACGTATTCTAAGTAAGCCGAAAACCCAGAAATCCAAACCAAGAAGAGTAGTAGAGAGTATGAAAACCATTTTAAATCAACCAGTTTGCAACATATGCCGAAGTATGCATTTTTAAAATCATAAGTCTTTTCCAAAAATTTCGGCAGAGTTTCCTTTGTAAAACTGACCCCAAATGGGTACAAAACCTGATAAAGCATATATATAAAGAATAAAGGCATCCCCAAGCGGGAGCTAGCTCTTCGTCAATCGACGGTCACAACCACACAAGCAATAAAATATACAACGCCGAAAGGCGAGGATCACAACAGAAAAGGAAACTCAAAACAGCATGAAATCCGTATAAATACAAAGCGCGACTCCAAGGTCGATCGAATAAACAACATTGGTCTCTATCTCTGAAATAAATACATGTTTGGTTGATGGAACTTCTAGATACAACTGAATAATAATATACAATGTATAATGATGGGTATGATAAAAATAACCCACCTACTAGCAAGTCACCTGAAAGAAACTGTGCCCGCAAAGCCGTAACAAAACCCGTACGGCAACACCTGCAAGAAACTGGGGCACAACGGGGGTGAGTTGCCAACTCGTGAATAGAAAACATCTACGAACAGAAATCGCATGTATGACGCAATCCTAGGTCACACGATCAAAATATATATAATCCTCAAATAAAACCGGCAGTCAATAACAATGACTAGGGTAAATATCTAACCCGAGTGTAATCTCATGTGCCCGTGTCAGTGCCTCAGGTAGCAATATATCATATGAATGAGGTATGAATGCATGAAAAACAGAATACATGTAAATGAAGAACTGTTTTCATAATTTAGTGAGATTTCCTTTGTATTTTTAAAATGAGGTATCATAATGAAATCAGCATAAAACAGTGCCAAGCATCGGCACAAAACATAATCCCAATATCTCGATATCTCTGTATCACAGTCTCTGTACCTCAATATCTCGAAATATCAATGTCTCAATCACAATATCTAGGGTGCCGTCAGTCCAGACGGGCCCCTACCATCCATCTCAAGACCACGACGGTATCCTCCGGATATCCGACGCGTCGGGTAATATCACCGGTAGGTAGTGCTCCCCTGCCAGGCTCACATCATCATCATCACGTGCTTCTTGCCCCGGGGTACCTTACCGGGTCCACATTGTACCCAAAACGGTTCATCCGTCTCCTCGAATCGGGTCTCGAAATCCATCAGCAAACTCATGGTGGACGACTCATACATCATGGGAAAACCGTATTTTTTATTTAAAAGAGAGAAAGCAGTTTATATATGTTTTGCGGTTTTCCTCCAAATCCAGAAAATATCATGGAAATCCGAATCATCAATAGGATGTAAAAACATGAATATAAGCATGAGAATCCATGAATACGGCATAACAATGAATAACAGTATGCATGAAGCGACAAGTAATAACTACAATATCTAAGCTGGCATATAAGGTATGTACACTAATATTATGTCAAACTACTAGCTATCAATCTAAGTTAAGCAATAATATTTTCTAAGGTGTACGTGATATGGCAATTACCGATGAAGATGTGTGTGAGCCGGAAAGTAAGTGTACGTGGTACATACGCATCATCGGTAATGGTGCTGGTGTCCTAACAGCATAATGACAACAATGCAATATGAAATAACAATGCAAGTATGCGATGCGGAGCGAGCAACCAAAATGAGCGGGAGCTAAATATTAAACAATGGTGCCATTTGAAATAACACGAATCGTGGGGTTTTGAAAATAGGGGCTACGGTGGTTTTAAGAAAGGATACGTCTTCTGAAATATCCGTAGATCCCTTGACCTGTCTTTTAAAATACCCACGACCCGCTAGTTTTGAAATAGGTAGGAGTCTAATCTAATCTAACAACTACACTAAACTATACGGCTGAACCAACAAGCTGAACTACAGGTAAGGAAACCGCCTATCATCTGAGTCGATACATATACATACCTGTATATGTATAGTCGGTGATCCCGTCTCAATAATATCATATCCGATACCATATCTATAATCAGACATCCTAAGTCAAGAGTGCGGATCAATCATCAATATATAGCTCGTACGTAAATCCGTCGTACGGCATCCCAAATCTGGGTACGGGTCAATATCACATTCATCATACTATTCATCTGGTATCAACTTTATCAAATATCATGATCGGGGTACTGATCTACATCTAGTACAATACTGATACCGCCTAAGTATGCATGCAGGTGTAAGAATCACTACGTCAAAGACCCGCTAAAACATCATGTCGTATCTCAATACGAACCAAATCACATCACCGATCTCCTGGCCTCAAGCCCAATCTTATCGACTCATCTCAAATCCCAATTACTATCCTCAAATCCAATATATAAACACATATTCCCATATCCATGTGTAAATATACACATCAATATATAATCCCATGTACGCACATATGAAAGAAGAATGTATGCAAGTATGGGTGTGTGTGTATACGTGATGCAACCACTACTCTAGGGTTTCGCAACACTAAACCAATCCGATCACACCTAGGATCCATCTCTATCATTAATAATCTCAAACAATAAATAATCAATATCTGTGTGTATACGCATTCGTATACATCACCACGAACTGCGGGGGTGCTATACGCCATCCACCCGACTTCTCCCCGTAGATATAAATCTACTCACCTGCACTCAGTGTGTCGGTGTCGATGTCGCCATGCTCCGTCGCCTCGGAATCCACGTGAAGGTACCTACAATGGTCAACCATAGCAATGCGTATGAAAATCAAGGCAGAAAACCGATACAGCGCACAGTGTGCTCATAGGTTGGAACCTATGGCCCAAACATGCAAATCCAACAAACAACCCCTGTTGTCGATGTACGAACACCCGACAACCAAATACAAATCCAAATATCTTGAAAGTGCATTTAAAAATACGGAAAACATCGACTAAAACACACCAAATTGCTCCCAGATTTTCCCCAGATGACAATTAGCCAAAACTGCATATAGGAGGGGTCTAATTTAGTGCAAAATGAGCCCTGGAACAAAAATGGACACATTCCCTTCTACTCTGGCCGCAAATTGCGGCCAGAATGATTAAATTTGCGGCCGTAGGTTTGAGTTAGGGGCTCGGGTCTTGGTGGTAGCTTCCTAGGTGCCTGCACGACTCACTGTCAGCTCAATTTTATTTTTGGTGACCCCGGGTTGCTCCAGATTCCAGAACACCTTCACAGATCACACAAACCGACATGAAAAGTTCCGTAATTCCGTATTTTTGGGTTTCCAGTGGGGTTGGTTTGGGTTTCTAGCACTAGGGTGCTTTTATGGTCTCCACTGAACTCAATTTCCCATCACAACTCATAATTTCCTCAAACCCTTACTAGTTTTTTCTAAAATCCACAAAATCACCCGATTTCGATTCTAAACTTGCATAGGGGTATAAGTAATGCTAAAACTAAGCTAATGGTTCAGTAATTACCTCATTTGGCAACTCAAGAATTTTCTTGAGTTGCCCCTAGTGGCCAAATCCATGCTTCTTTAGTCCAATGTGTAGATCTTGAGCTTGTGTGCATTTTTTTGTGAAACCGATATGGGGTTTTGGGGTGAATTTCATGGAGAAATGGGGGTTTGAAGGTGGAGGAAGAGGAGGGCAGCAGGAGCAGCAGCAACACATGGAAGGGGGGGGGAGAAATGAGAGGAGAAAACAAGAGGGAATGGCCAAGTCAACACTCTCACCTACCCTCTCTCTCTCATCATACGTATTTCTTTAATCCCTTTTTCTTTTCTTTTCGTTTTCTTCTCACTCAAATAGTAACCCAAAAAGTAACATGATAGAAAATGCACAAGTGTAGAAAAACAAGATATGTGCATGTTTTGCACAAACTTGCAAAAAAAAACCGATTAGCGATTTTTAATCGCGATTAGTACTAAATTAGCATATAAATGCTCATAAAAACTTTAAAATGGCATAATTCCATAAAATACCCTATTTTAGAATTTTCCATAATTTTTCCAAATTTTTTTCCTATTTATCGATATTTAATTATAAATTTAATATTAAAATAATCAATAAAATAATAATAAATTATAAAAATTCCTAAAAATAATATTTTATTATTTTGGAATGTTACAAGTAGATTGATTTAAGCATCTTGCACACCTTTCCGATGCTCCCACTGTCTACGAAGCCCTCTGGCTGTGTCATATACTCGCTCTCTTCTAAATCGCCATTTAGAAAAGCGGTCTTGACGTCCAACTGCCAGATTTCATAGTCATGGTATGCTGCAATGGCATGTAGGATCCTGATGGACTTAAGCATAGCTACTGGAGAAAAGGTTTCATCATAATCCATACCTGGTCGTTGACGAAAACCTTTTGCTACAAGTCTAGATTTGAAAGTCTCAACTTTTCCATCTACAACAAGAATCTTCTCAAGATACACTTGCTCCTAATGGGTTTTACCCCTTTAGGAGCAACTTCCAAAGTCCATACTTTGTTGGCGTACATGGATTCCATCTCAGATCGCGCTGCATCCAACCATTTCACAGAGTCCCCACTCGTGATGGCATGCTCGAAACTAATTGGGTCATCATCTTCCATGATGCAATCCTCGCTCCCATCATCTCCGAGAAAACCGTACTATCTTTCAGGTGGATGAGGAACCCTACTAGATCTGCGGAGTGGCTGAGGTTCGTCGGGAACTTCTGAATCCTCCAGTTCTACCAAATCATCAGTCGTAGTTTGTGTAGCTGGAACTTCTTCCAGTTCTACCTCATAACCACTAATTTCTTTCACAAGAAATTCCTTTTCTAAAAAAGTGGCATTCTGAGAAACAAACA
The DNA here is from genome assembly GCA_030015575.1 of Agapanthus africanus. Classification (NCBI taxonomy): domain Eukaryota; kingdom Viridiplantae; phylum Streptophyta; class Magnoliopsida; order Asparagales; family Amaryllidaceae; genus Agapanthus; species Agapanthus africanus. The sequence goes on from CM057351.1 coordinate 241,717,842, forward strand.
CCTTTTGTTCCTCGGTGTAGTAGAAGATATACCCTTGCTAATGCTTGGGATGTCCTACAAACTTGCACAGAACTGACATTGCCTCAAACTTGTCCGGATTTTGCTTTTTAACATAGGCCGGACAACCCCATATCTTAACTCGTTTAAGAGATGGTCTCTTCCCATTCCATATCTCATATGGAGTGGTAGGCACTGATTTGGTTGGAACTCTATTCAATAGGTATGCGGCTGTCTCAAGTGCATAACCCCAAAAGAAAATAGGCAACTCAACAGTACTCATCATAGAGCGCATCATATCTAATAAGGTGCGATTACTTCACTCCGATACACAGTTGTACTGTGGTATATACGGAGGAGTAAGCTAAGAGAGAATCTCATTCTCTTTTAAATAATCCAGGAACTCCGTGCTTAAGTATTCTCCTCTCCGATCAGATCGAAAGATTTTAATACTTCTACCTGTTTGGCTCTCTACTTCGTACATGTATTCTTTGAATTTCTCAAAAGCTTCAGACTTATGTTTCAACAGGAACTCATGTCCAAATCTTGAAAGATCATCAGTGAATGTGATATAGTACGAGGAACCATTCCTGGCATGTGTAGACATGGGACCGCATACATCACTATGTATCAGTCCTAAGAGTTCAATAACTCTTTCTCCGTGTCCAGTAAATGGAGTTTTGGTCATTTTGCCTTTGATACATGACCGGCAAGTTTTATAAGATGTAAATTCGAACGGGTTCAAATATCCATCTTTATGTAACTTAGCTAGTCGTGTCGCATTGATATGACCTAGTCTACAATACCACAAGAAGGATTCGTTCATTTCTGAACTTTCCTCTTGTGTGTGTTTTGTACGTTAAGAACTGTATTCTGATTTAGAACGTATAAACCGTTGCATAACGTACCAAACTCAATCAACACTTGATTTAGGAAAATATTCATAACATTTTTCTCTACTACAAAGTTATATCCTTCCTTATCTAATAAATAAATTGATATTAAATTGCGCATCATATATGGTACGTAATAACAGTCGTTCAAGATCAATGTATTCCCATTTGGTAATACAAGGTGATATTCACCTACTGCTTTGGCTGCAACATTTGCACCATTCCATGCTTTTAGAGAATGATCACATTTTCCCAGTTTTCTATCTCTCTTAAGCCCCTATAATATATTACATATGTGGGATCCTGATCCGGTATCTAATACCCAGAATGTAGAGTGTACTGAAAAACAATTCTCGGTAACGAATACATCCGAAGAAGATGTATCAACATGCTCATTCCTCGTTCGAGTTGGATGGGAATCCGGGTATTCCCCTATTTCCTACTCAAACTTATAACAATTATAAGGTAGAGCGGAACCAACATTCCCCAGCTCAGTATAATAAGCGGGTTCGGTCAATACATCCATATTATTATCTTGATTAAGGTATGTCATGGTCGCTACCGAGAGAGAGAGAGAGAGAAGAAAACACTGCGTGCGCTCTTGCAAGATTAGATTGGTTATTATTTATCTAATCAGGATGGCTCCCACTGTTTTTATCATATCTTCCTTCAAATCCTAAAAGGTAAGACTAGCCGGGATTAATACACCCTACAAGTTCGCTAACCGGTCAGCCAGGCCAGTGTCGGTATTTTGAGGGAGGTTCCTCGTGCTTTCGCATGGACCTAATTAAAATAAACCTCGTTTTCCCAGGGGCGTAACCCCGTTGACACCTTTCTAAACACCTACTGGATTAGCTAATTGTAAAGTGCGAAACACTCCCAGGAGTAACACTTACTCGCAGTGGGTATCGGGATCCAACTATCTCATAAAAGGCATGCAATCTCATTGCAACTTTTTCAACACTTGAAATTCCCGATAATGTTTTTGCCCCTAGCAACTTATGACCTTGGCTATGGTCAACAAATCATAAGCGCTAGCCAAGTTCAACCCGTCATTTCCTGATTGAATTAAACCCACCTGTACGACCCTTAGCTATGGTCAACAAAGCCGTACGACTACCCTAATCCAATCGCACCATATGCTTGCAAATAAGCACTAATTAGCTACCGCATACTACGCCTTGGCTATGGTCAACAAACGTAGCACGAATACTAAATATCACTTATCTGAAATGACGGAGGGCTACGACAGGTTTTAAGAAAACCTTTTGCGTAATGAACTTGATATCGTTGTAGAATCGAGTGATTTGAAAAGGAGTGGTTTAAGCTCCGCTTTTAAAATCGAGTTTTTCAAAATAAACCAAGTGGGTGTAGCATCTGCTAGCTTTTTCTAAAGAGGTCACTCCCGGTGAAGGGATCTAGGCTCTTTCCTCATCGAATGAGGTGCTGGATATTTATCAAGGAATACCATCATGCAAAGCAAGAACTAGAGCTACCTTTTTGAAAATTTGATTCCACAACATCATTGGTTTTCTTTCCTTTTCATTAATCTCATTAATGAAGTCCCATCATTTATGCTTTCTAAGCATCGCAGATAAAGAAACGAAAATACAACGTACGCTTATGCCATACGCATTCGCCACGGGGTCCCGTCATGTACCGTTAGGTTAGTTAACTAACGGCAGAGCGGGGGCAGGACTAGCGCGGATGCAAAACATAAGCAACGTTTATTATATATCATATATATAATATAAAGCATTCGTCTCACGCGGTTATATGATCTTAACACAGAACATTGCAGCAGAAATCAACATATGAAATATAGGATATACTACGAGGTCCGTGTTTTAAATCAAGCAAGTAAAAAACACGGATTCCACGGTCGTGATGAATAGCCAAACCCACATCCCTAGACCCCTATGAGAGCGGCAAGCAACCCTACCAATTCTAGAGTTAGGAGATCCGGTCTCAACTCTTTGAGATGGTCTCCTACTGGACTCCAGAACCCGGTTACTTGTGCTCCCCGCCTTGGGTTTATCCTAATGCGGAAAAGTAAATAATATACATCAATGGTGACATCATTCTCAACCCGGAAGTGTCCCAATAAAAGAATATTACATATAAATTATTAAATGAATGAAAATGAAAAACTCTCATCTCACGCAAAAAAAACCCGGCTATTCAAATACGACGATCCAATATAATATATCACAGCAACACATAACATCGCATGTTATCAACGTAAGTAAATATGCGTATCCCAATTGTCGTTAACGTATAGCAACGAAACCGGCGATACACCACATATTACACTTACGGTCGCAGAAAAGAAATAAAAACTACAATAGTTAGAATCCGCAACATCCTTAGACATCATAAACCCTAAATATCACATACTTCAGATTTCATGCCTAACCATATAAATTCCTTAGACATCATAAACCCGGAATATCACATATTATGAATTTCATGCTTAACATTATAAACCCAACATTATAGTCTCAAATTGAAAATACTTTTCAATAACCAGCCGGGCAATTCAACAATATTCCCGACAAATGATCGAATGCTCATCGGAAACATTGGTAGACGACCGCACCCCCGATGCCATCGAGGAAGTGCACTTAGGTGGAACACCGCGGCCGTGAGCACCCGAGCGGATGCTTTTGGCAACGGGGTTCTCCTGCAGTCACTTAGTCGGGGCGATAGGGCGTAGCTATATATTAGTGTTACCCGGCGAGTGTTCGCGTACTGTTCGAGATTGCGACGGAGTTTTGATTCGAATCAAAACCTCGCGGCAACCGATCAAAAGAAACTAAATTGCTAGATTCACAAAATTCTAATTAGTTTTCACAAAACTAATTATTGTGGATTCCAAATATTGTATCACAAATCACAGATATCTAGACGATGTTAAACATTTCGATCGATTTATCAAACACCCAAAATTCCCACAGACCTCAACACTTAAAAATACCCAGAATGTGCCACAAGTACCTATGGATCGGCACAAGAAGACATGTTCCCTGCCTCACCAACAGCACCGCGGAACCGCGGCTAAACCCATGGTTTGGCCGCGGTTGCACGGCCGTTTGGTCGAGTTGGGCCATCGGTTTTCTTGGGGATCCATATAAAACCCTGCACAATTTTCTGCATATTTTTAATTTGGAAAAATCCAACTTTTGGAAAAATTTCCAGAGACTAGGGTTTTTTCGGGTTTCGAAGTTCGATCGAACACTTTAACTTCATCTAGACGACTCCTAATGCTCTAGCTTGGTTTTGATACCACTGCTGGGTTCACTTAGCACCCTCACTAGGTTTCGACAAGTATCAAGTATGCAATTTCAAAAAATCTAGGGTGCTAAGCAACCCGAAACAAGGATCTAACTAGAGAATTAGGGTTTTTAAAGCATGTAAACAACTTTACACTAAGTGAACAAGGAATACAACCTTTGTAGACCGGTCCTTCACTTCTAAAGCTCCGTGTAGTAGTCCATTAGCTCCAAATAGTGGTCCCCCGAACTCTTCTTAGGCTCCACTAGGCGAAAGGAACGAGCTTGCTTAAGGATTTTCGATGCCAAAGATGATCTACGTCGAAGAATCTCTAACTCAAGCTACTTCTTCACTAATTGAGAAATTAGTGAAGTAAACAATCTATACTAAATGGCTAGTTTGGTATAGATTGATGAAGTAGGAATTTTGCTCGCTTTAGAATTATTTTTCTCTCTTTTTTTCACCTCTCTCAAAAGCTAGAAAACAAAGAAGAAGATGATCAAGATCAAGTCATGAACCATGGTGTAAAAAATATCTCATATATCATTTGTAGAGACTTAACCATGGTTAAAGATAATGGTTGGGCTATTAAATATTTAGAGTAAAACAAAATTAAGTCAAGGCTTCTACATGCTTTTACAAGCATCTTTAGCCATGCTAATTTCCACCTAATTTTGATTTTCCCCTTAATAATTAAACACCCAAATTATCTTTAGTTAGGTATGAGTCTCATACACCCAAGTCCAATGTATCATCTAGCATGACACAAAAACAAATACATTAATATATACCATATATATTTATGTGTATTTAGAGAAGAGAAATTCTTAAGTGAGCTAATATTAGTTAATATATATTAATATATCAAATATATAATTACATATTAAATTATCAAATCAACACTTGATTTAATAATCTGGCTATATCACATACAACCGACTAATATCATTTATATGTATATCAAATATACATATAACAAATTATTGAATCAACACTTGATTCAATAATCCGGTTATATCACATATAACATATATCGTGAGATTAGAATACTGTATCACATACACGTATCAATCTCTGTCCCGCACATATCACATATGTACCCTACTTCGTTTCGATTGAGCTTGGAAACCTCTGTGTACGGCTCTAAAGACTCGTCAATACGCCAGCAGTAGGTAATGATCATATCAGTTACCCACAAGCCGTCAGCGGTACTAGCCGGACGTAACGGCTACCCAGATATTGAGTGATCAGAAGATCAACAAGCAAGCTTTTCCAAACTCCCATGAATCCAGTAAGTAACACTACCGTACAGTCCGGTCTCTTCGTCTGATATATCGCATCAAGTATGCAATTTCAAAAAATCTAGAGTGCTAAGCAACCCGAACTAAGGATCTAACTAGAGAATTAGGGTTTTTAAAATATGTAAACAACTTTACACTAAGTAAATAAGGAATACAACCTTTGTAGACCGGTCCTTCACTTCTAAAGCTCCGTGTAGTAGTCTCTTAGCTCCAAGTAGTGGTCCCCCGAAATCTTCTTAGGCTCCACTAGGCGAAAGGAACGAGCATGCTTAAAGATCTTTGAGGCCAAAGATGATCTACGTCGAAGAATCTCTAAGTTAAGCTACCTTTTCACTAATTGAGAAATTAGTGAAGTAAATAAGCTATACTAAATGGCTAGTTTAGTATAAATTGATGAAGTAGGAATTTTGCTCGCTTTAGAATTATTTTTCTCTTTTTTATTCACCTCTCTCAAATGGTTGGGTTAATAAATATCTAGAGTAAAACAAAATTAGTGGACTTAAGTCAAGACTTCTACATGCTTCCACAAGCATCTTTAGCCATGCTAATTTTCACCTAATTTTGATTTTTCCCTTAATAATTAAACACCCAAATTATCTTTAGTTAGGTATGAGTCTCATACACCCAAGTCCAATGTATCATCTAGCATGACACAAAAACAAATACATTAATATATATCATATATATAAATATATATATATATGTGTGTGTGTGTACATGCATATATATATATATATATATATATATATATATATATATATATGTATTTAGAGAAGAGAAATTCTTAAGTGAGCTAATATTAGTTAATATATATTAATATATCAAATATATAATTATATATTAAATTATCAAATCAACACATGATTTAATAATCCGGCTATATCACATACAACCGACTAATATCATTTATATGTATATCAAATATACATATAACAAATTATTGAATCAACACTTGATTCAATAATCCGGTTATATCACATATAACCTATATTGTGAGATTAGAATACTGTATCACATACATGTATCAATCTCGGTCCATATGTACCCTACTTCATTTCGCTTGAGCTTGGAAACCTCTGTGTACGGCTCTAAACCTTGCTTGAGCTTATTGAATCAACATTTTGGGGGTATGTTTTTTGATTGTAAAATACTTCATTTTAAATTTTGGATGCCGCCTAAAATTTTCTTATTTCAATTTCAAATTTTTGGACCCGACCCGGGCGCAATTTGGAAATACTTTACATTTGCGCCAAATCCCAATTTCTATTATTTCTTTAACCGTCGAATATATATAAATTTAACACATAATATATTTTTCCTATTTTCTTAAATCTTTAAAAAGATTTCTTTTCCTCACCAAACCCCACAAATCCTTTCTCCCAGCCAATCAAATTTCTCGTAACCCCGTGGGCCCCACTCCCTCTCTCTCTCTCTCCCCGTCTCTCTCTCTCCCCCCTATATAATTCTCTCTTCCTCCTCCTTTCTTTTCCTTCACGTAACGCGAACCCAACCTCGCGAAGCCCTAGCCGCCGTGCCCTTCGCCGCCGCAGCCCCAACGCCGACGCCATCATCACCGACCGCATCGCCTCCTTGCCCTCGTTCGCTCCACTGCACCTTCTTCCTCCTTCATCAACTCCCCGTGCACCCTGCACCAGCAACAGCGGCCACCTGCACACCGCCCGCACCTCGTGGGATCGCCGCCGGCGATCTCGATCCGTCCCCCCGGCCTCGTGCATCCCTCGGTGAGTGTCTTCTTCTCTTTCTCCTCTCCTCCTCTCTTCTTCTTTCTTCTTCTTCTTCCCAGTTCATGTTTTCTTGATCTGTAGGTTTCCGTCGCTGTCGTCGTAGGCCGACCGCCGGAGCTCCGTAAATGTGATCGGCGACCACAACCCCCCCACAGATCTTCGTGAGCATCCCCTTCTCCATCCTCCTTCCCTTCTTCTTTATTTTCTTTTCTTTTCTTGTTGCATTCTTGATCGTTCACTGTTTTGTATCTCGCCGGAATCCGGCCGTGCCGGCGACGTTTCCCGACGTTCCAGCGTGGTACCCCGACCCGTATGGCTTCATTGTCCGTCGTTTGGGTTCATTCCGTGAACCATGCGCCCATCGCGAGATTTTCCCGCCGACGTTTAACGTTCCGTTTTCCCGATTCGCGACCCGTCGAGGCAAGTACCCCTTGCTACATGCTAAACAATATTTACGTATACATTGGTGACACCCTAAACCTGCAGTTTAACTTTAGCACTATAATTTCCCACTTTCGTGTTCAATGTTGTCATATATCATTTTATCTTCCAAACCTGGAACCTACCGTTTGCAATTACTGTATTGAATATAATAATCACATTGCATGTTTTAATCACGCTTTCACTATTGACGTGGCTTATGGCACTTTCTCTACAGTTTTACTTCATTCGGACACTCGTGTACATTTAACCTGTATTAGCTGTGATTTCATCCATTGAACCTATATATATATATATATATCATTGCATCCATAAGATTCTTAAAACTTGTTAACATGATTTAACGGCCATAACTGTCATACTACATTCTTATAATGTTGAAATTATCTCTGGAACACAACGGATAACTGTATTGCTATTTAATTGAATCTGCCTTATTGTTTAATGCATTGCTATATTTATGTGTTGATATCCATGCTTGATTATGTAACTGAGTATGAGCACACCCATGATATCGTTTACATCTTGATCTGACTTGCTACATACATATTGATTGACTCGACATGGTACCGTATACTGCTTGACTTGACCTGATGTACCATGACCTGACCCGCTACCTAATCATGTGCCTAATGCCAACAAACCTGACATGTAGTCCTCATGGATCGTTCCTGTTGTCTATCCAGAAAAACCTGCTTACCTGATCTTGTGTTGGCATTAGTTCTTGAGTACGGAATACCTGACTTGACATACACATATAACCTGGGGGTATGGGGAAATCAAAGGTGAAACCTGACTTGTAACTCAACAGTTCACTACCTGTTCTGATCAGTTTAGAGGCTACGCCAGCCTTGGAATGATGCTGCTGACATCATTCATCTGTACATATTCCTGTTTAGTGCCTAGCGGCATGTCTCGGTTTCAGCCCGAGAATCTGGGCCGTGGTCTCGGGTATGCACGGGATACTATTGAGTTACATCGATGATTCATCAATTTGATTTCAAAGACTTTAGAACAGAAAACCTGATAGAACAGTTTAGTTTACCCACTGCACACTACCCTGCACTGCTCTGATTTATATTATTGTTACCCTTGCTTTATTCATGTTTATATTCGCATTGCCTATTACCCTGTTTATATGTTATTACTTGATGACTTGACGCGCCGACGTCTGGGTTTTGCATGGCCCAGATTCTGTACCGCTGTTGCAGTCCGAGCAGGAGTACTTCAGCCAACAGGCTGAGCTGTGAGTGTCAGCAGTAGTTAGTTTTTCTTTCCTGCATTTTTATTCCTGATGTGAGCCCGCATTATGGGACATACATTCCAGTTATTTTGTATTGGATCTTTCGCTTCCACATTTTATTATTCTTGACTCATGTTATCTTGGATTATGGACATGTTTTTAGATAGTTTTATTTTGTTCTTGATATCTCTACAGCCGTAATGTGACTGTGGATGGATACTTCCTATGTTGGAGATAGTGCCCTCAGAGTCAATTATTGGATCACAGGCACGTGATTGCAATGATTGAGGGAGGACCTATCCCGGTAGGACAGTCTTACTCGAGATGATAGTATGTTATCTGGTTTATCTTTATCATTGTGTACTGCTTTAGGTGACCTGACATGTCGCTATTACACGTTGATAGAGCCCCTAGGATTCTTGCTTGACTACCAGCAGTATGATGGCGATCATATACGTGGGAGCTGGTAGTCTATAAGCACATCCTTAAAAGGTCCCTAGTCGTAGGAGTTTCGAGACAGGGCATCGATACTCCATTAGTAGACTAGTGTATACAGTCGAGACCCCGACGAGGGGCGGTGGCCGGTCTCACAAGCCACTGGTGTCAGTTGGTTCACCTAAGATGTATACAGGTGCTCATTGGGTTATGAGTACACAGGACAGGACTCGCCGGGAACCTGCTGGTTGGTCTTATACCAGATGTCAGATAGCAGTTCCCTGGTGACATGTGTACAGGTTAGTTCATCGACCTGAGATCGTCATTTGTCTCGTGTGAGTTCCCACTATGCTTTGATTACTACCCTCCCACGGCTCAAAGGAGTCGTGCAAACAGGTTTTAGTTGGGTACAGTCCCGAGCCACATGGAGGCGGTGAGCGGATCTGCAGGGGTTCGTCTCTTCCGGTATTGGGGGTGAGGTCGCGCTGTGTCTAGGAGAGCCATTACACAAAGCCCTCGGCCGAGGCAGGAGATTTACTGGTAGGTATTCCAGTAGTATCTCAGGGTGTTCTGGGCTACGCTCCGACACGACTTGTACCGCTTTTGGGGGTCTGACTTTTACCAACCCCCTAGGCCCGCCATGCGATACTCATAGACGAACGGACCAGACTGTACGGATATTGTCACTGACAGGCTCAGTAGGGTGTCAGGATGAGTTCGCTCATCGACGTCACTTTTGGTCAATAGCTGGTGGCCCGTCACGTATTGGCTTATACCTCTGATGTGCTAGTGGTTAAATCCACAGCCATAGTACTGACGAGTCTTTAGAGTCCACCACACTTTCAGTTACTCAAGCTTTCGGGCGAAACGCTGTAGAGGCCGTATGGAGATATGGCAAGGTCCGATCAGATACGTGCGGTATTGCACGGATCAGGATCGGACGGTTTGTACTAGTGGCCGTATGGTTATATGGCAGGGTTCGATCAGATACGTGCGGTATTGCACGGATCAGGATCGAACGGATTTTACTAGCCGGCTTTGGTTTAAGCTGGTCCTAGTTTAGTACAGTGTAGATTTTGTCTCATTGCATTTGTATCCGGTCGGAATACAGATGCGGGTGTGTATGCACAGTATCGGGGTTTTCCTGTAATTTATTACGGGACCAGTTTTCTGGAGTTGCCAGTATGCATTCCGTTCCGGCCGGTTTTCCTTTGTTCTTTCCCGGCCGGACTTTTCCGATGGAGGGGGTTATTTGCAAGTTTGCAAATAACATTTGTGGAGGGGGTATCTTGCATATTGGTGGCATCATGATAGTTTTTCATGATGAGATCCTTTTTCTTTCTTATCCTTTGCTTTTTGTTGATGAGAAAGGATTAAGATTGATTTGGAGTTGATGTGAGGTTTGCTTTTGATATGGTCACCATTCTCTTTCTCCTACACTCACCTCCCTTGTATAATTCCCTCCACCATTCTCACATGTATTTGGCCGGCCACTTTTGAGAGGGGAGATGAGAGAGTTTTCTTTTGGTGTGGGTGTGGGAAAATTATCATTCATATCATTTTTTCCATTGCTACCAAAATTCCCAAGTTTATTTCTCAACCTCATTCCTCCATCAAGGCAACATAACCCCAAAGAGACAAAGCACTACACATTCTACAGCAAATCTTGGACACGTCGACTTGCCAGCTTCGTGCCCGAGTTGCCTCGGTATTGAGGTGGGAGCCCGTAAAAGATGCAGGCGACGTGGTGCCCTTCCGGCGAGGAGGCGACGACATGGAGACAGGACTTTCCGCGGGAGATCGGGACGATGAAGAGAAGACCGGAGGACTCGGATCACTTGGTATACTTCTCTTCCCATCTCTTGTTTGCTAGTATAGGTTAATGGTTAACGATCCGGGTTTTATTGTCCGCGGTAGCGCCAGTTTCCAAGTAAGGAAAATTTTGATTCCGCATTATGGCCTCGGATAGACGGCCGGGGCGCTGCCGTGGCGCAACATGGTATCAGAGCCATGCCATTAACCTTGTCTAGCTTGCTTTAACATGTTTACAAGTTCGATCGATCGGATTTTCCAAAAACCACATTTCCATGTCGCACTTTCTGTCGATTTTTTCCTTGCTCTAAAAATTATTTGGTACATTGGAAAATTACGTGCAGGGTTTTTTATGAATTCTGTGAAAATTTGGTACGCTGATGTTACTGTAGCGCGGCGGTTTAGCGGCCAAAACCACGTTTTGGCCGCTGAACCGCCGCCGTTTTGTGGCCAAACCGTACCAAATTTCTACAGTGGTTTACTGACATGAAAATAGGGTTTCTGGTATATTCTTTTTGGGCCCAGATGTTTTTGAGTGCTACAGTTGTGCTTGGGGTCCACTTCGGAAAATTCAGTCGATCAAAAATTTTAAACATGTTAGTTCACAGTATTTACATTATATCTGCGACCGTGAATGTCACTCGATCGGTAAATCCAGTCTATCTGCTATAGCCCTTTTAGACGGATTTGCGAACGTGATATTCACGTTGATGTTCTGTGTTTATGCTGTGATGTTGCGGATCGGTCATGGGGGATAGCCTGGATGCAATGTTAGTACAGTTTTGTTTTATATGTACATTTCATATTGCGGGGCGAGCGTCCGACATGTGGACTGCCGTCACTGCCTGTTTGTATTATTCTTTTGGGGCACGACCTGGTTGCGGTCGATGTACCCATTGTATGTATATTTTACTTTCTGTACTAGGATTACCCCGCGGAGGGGTGCACGGATAGCCGGGTTCTAGAGGGCAACGGGCCCGCATCTCATGGCATTGAGACGGAAGGGGCTTCTGTTGGAGATAGTGCCCTCATAGTCAATTATTGGATCGCAGGTACGAGATTGCAATGATTGCGGAGGACCTATACCGGTATGACAGTCTTACTCGAGATGATAGTATGCTATCTGGTTTGCCTTTATCAGTCGTGTACATGTTCAGGTGACTGATTACATGTTACACTTTGATAGAGCCCTTAGGATCTTGCTTTACCACCAACAGTATGATGGCGATCATATACGTGAGAGTTGGGTGGTTTATATGCATATCCTTAATTGTGGTCCCTAGTCGTGGGAGTTTCGAGACAGGGCATCGATACTCCGGAGTAGACTAGTGTGTACAGTCGAGACCCCGACGAGGGGCGGTGGCCGGTCTCACAAGCCACTGGTGTCAGTTGGATCACCTAAGATGTATACAGGTGCTCATTGGGTTATGAGTACACCGAACAGGACTCGCCGGGAATCTGCTAGTTAGTATTATATCTATCGTCAGATAGCAGTTCCCTGGTGACATGTGTACAGGTTAGTTCATCGACCTGAGGTCGTCATTTGTCTCGTGTGAGTTCCCACTGTGCTTTGATTTCTACCCTACCACGGCTCAAAGGAGTCGTGCAAACAGGTAGTTTTTGGGTACAGTCCCGAGCCATATGGAGGCACGTGAGCGGATCGGCAGGGGATTCGTCTCTCCCGGTATTGGGGGCGAGATCGTGCTGTGTCTAGGAGAGCCATTACACAAAGCCCACGGCCGTGGCAGGAGATTTACTGGTAGGTACTCCAGTAGTATCTCAGGGTGTTATTGGGCTTCACTCCGACACGACTTATACTGCTCTTGGGGGTCTGACGTTACTAGCCCCCTAGGCAGATATGCGATACTCATAGACGAACGGACCGGACTGTATATACATTGTCACTGTTAGGCTCAGTAGGGTTTTCCGGATGAGTTCGCTCATCGGCATCCCTTGAGGTCAGTCCATGGGCAGCCGTTACGCATTGCTAGTGCCGCTGACGGTTTGTGGTTAAACCCACTGCCAGGGTACTGACGAGTCATTAGAGTCCCCCACAGACAGTTTCCCAAGTTCGGGCGAAACGTTGTAGAGGCCGTATGGTTTTATGGCAGGGTTCGGAAAATGCACGTGCGTTTACGCACGTGTTATTTTTCGGGCAGATGATACTGGTCGGCTTTGGTTTAAGCCGGATCCGAGTATTATATTGAGTAGGTATAATATCTTTGTCTCAGTTGCATTTGTATTCGTTCGTAATACAAATGCGGGTATATTTATACAATTTCGGGGTTATCCTGAAAGTCGTTTCAGGATCACTTTTGGAAGTTGCCAGTTTCCAGTTTTCTATCAGCCGTCTTTTAACATTCGGTTAAAGACGGATTTATCTTTTCTTCAGATAAGAGTGAGTCATCATTCTAGAAGGTTCTAGAAGTGATGAAGTGGCTAATGAGTCATCTTGACATTAATGGTTGCATTAATGACTTGATGAGGTGTTTATGTGAGTCATGCTTTAGTTTTAATGATTCTTGTTTTGGTTAAGATCTTTTGTGAGAAGATTTTCTCTTATGGTCACCCCCCCTCTCTCCTACACCCACCTCCCTCATTACATATATGTGGCCGGCCCCCTTGAGTGAGAGAGAGAGAAATTGATTTCATTTTTGATACAAAAGACTATGGTTCAAAGTGTATGGAAATTTGATAGTTCATTTCTTGTTCCATTTCATTTCCATCGGCAACTTCATTAACCGATCGTCCACGGATTTGGACGAAGTGAGACAAAGTCATCTACTCATTCTCTACATCATTCTTGGTCGTCTCTTTTAGCAAACTTGACGACCGAGTTGCCTCAAGTCAGAGGCGGGAGCCCGTTTAAAGAATCGTCGACGTGGTGCCACCTCGACGAGGATATCGGAGATCGACGAGATCGGAGCAGCCGCAACGGAGCGTGGGATGATGGTTAAAGAACGAAGGACTCGGATCGTTCGGTATAACCTTTCTACACTCTTTACAGTTTGTTAGTTTAGCAATAATGGCAGATCCGGGTTAAAGTATACGATAGCGCCAGTTAAAAAGTTTTTGTTCCGTATTTGGCGTCTGTAGACTGTCGGGGCGCTAGCGTAGACTTACAGTGGTATCAGAGCCTCACCATTTTGCTATACTAACTTGTGCTAACGCGTTTAAAACATCGATCCGACCGGAAATCGAAAATTGCAAAATCCAAGCTTGACAGTTTCTGTTGATTTTAAATGGCCTCCTAAAATTTTTCTGCATGTCTTAAAAATCTGTGCAGGCTTTTCTAAGAACCACGACCAAATTTGGGTACGTGTCTCCACCAAAGCGCCACGGAAACGCGGCCAAACCCATGGTTTGGCCGCGCATCCGCGGCCACGTGGTGAGCTCGTGCTCCCAAATTTGTACAGTGAGTTCTCTGATGGATTTTGGGGTTTTTGGTAAATATCGTTTTGGCCCAGATTTTGTTACTGTTCACCAGTAAGTCGTGGGGCCCACTTTTTTGATATTTGGTCGATCGAAATTTAAACATGTTAGTTTACAGTGCTTACATTATATCTCCGACCGGGAATGTCATTTGATCGGTAAACCGCGTCTGATTGCTATAGTTCTTTTAGACGGGTTTGCGAACGTGACATTCGTGTTGATGTTCTGTGTTGTGCTGTGATGTTGCGGATTTGTCGTGGTGGATAGCAGTATGCAATGGTAGTACAGTTTGTGTTTATTTGTACATTTGATATTGCGGGGCGAGCGTTCAACTTGTGGACTGCCGTCACTGCCTGTTGTATAATATTCTTTTAGGGCACGACCAGGTTGCGGTCGATATACCTATTGTACTATTTTTCATTACTGTACTAGGTTTTGCCCCGCGACGGAGTGCACGGATAGCCGGGTTCTGGGGGGCAACGGGTCCGCATCTCATGGCTTTGAGAGGCAGAGGGGTCCCACTCTAGAATTGGCAGACTATTCGCCGCACTCGTAGGGGGTACAGGTTGACCCAAGGAGGGGTGCCCAAGATTACCGGATTCCGTGGAGTGCTGGGTGGTCCATTCACTATGCTGTAGGGGGCTGCCTCGCTTCAGGTTTTGGCGGGTAACTTACCGCACCCGTAGGGGTCTAGGTTTCATTGCACAGGCTATCCACACGACAGGGGAACGTCGAGTTTCAGCAGCGGCTCTGTGAAACTCGGGGATCCCAGATTATCTGTATTGTTCTGTGATACTTATTACTTTTCTTTAATGTTGCATACTATCACGCCTGGAGCGATTATTGTATATTGGTTTATATACTATTAGATGTTGTATATGTTTTACACCCGCGCTAGTCCAGTCCCCGCTCTGTCGTTAGTTAAGTAACCTAACGAGTGATGACGGGACCCAGTGACGAATGCGGATGGCATATACGTACATTTTATTTTCGTTCTTTTCTGGTGTGATTAAATGATGGGACTGCGTTGATTCTGATCAATGCAAAGGATAACAAACCTGTTTACAGTTGTTGGAAAAAATTTAAAAAATGTTGTTACAAAGACGTTTCCTTTTGTTATGCATAGCGGTATTCAGTGGAATATCCTGCACCTCATTCGACGGGGCAAGGGTTGATATCCCTTCACCGGGACTGACCCCTTGGGCAGAAGTTTGCGTCAGGGTAATAACTTCACTATAGTCGATTACATGTTGCTTTGCATAGCGGTATTCAGTGGAATATCCCGCACCTCATTCCACGAGGAAAGAGCCGAGATCCCTTTACCGAGAGTGACCTCTTTAGCAAAAGGTTTTCGCCACTATATTTTAAAAAGCTATCAGGTTCCTTCAGCGATATCAAGTTCACTACGTTAAAGGTTTTTCGCCAAAAACCAGCCGTAGCCCTCCGTCACTTCTTTTGGGTATTTAGTAGTATTCAAGCTATGCATTTTAGCCAAAGTTAAGGCATAGTGTTTGGTAGCTGCTGGGTATTCAATTGTTGCATAGATAGATGAGTTAGTTTGGGACAGTCGTTCTGCCGATTGGCCAAAGTCAGGGGCATGTGCGGATGGGTTCAAATTGACAAGATAGTGACGGGTAGAACTTGGCATGTGACTTATGACACTTTGACCAAAGCCAAGGTTATAAGAGCATGGGGCAAAAATCATATCAGGAGTTTCTAAAGAAACTGAAACTTGCCAAGTATGCGCATACCTTCTGGAGTATGAGTAACGTGGATGCATTCCATCACGTTATCATGCGATGAGAGTTGGATCCTGATTCCCACGGATGAGTTGGTTTACTCTTCGGGTGATCCCGATTGATTCTTCTTTAGGTTTGGAGGAGAATTTGACAGGACAGTGGGAGGTTTCCGGATTAGATAAAGTGATGACCATTCTGATCTAGGTTATAGAGCACGCAGAGTGTTTCTTTTCTCTCTCTCTTTGGCAGCGACCTTTGACCGACCCTAGACTATGACTCAATGACCAGGTTGACCGAACCTTCTTAAAATACTGGCTTTTTGGATTGTCTGAGTTGCATAAGTCATTGCCACTCCTTCTTTTACCCTTTGCATTTCTCAGAACACCCGTATTACTACGGATATCCACTTCCATTGGATAGATCCATCGTATGGTTATATACGAACTCGAAGGGACTTCTTCGAGGATGGATCCAGGTTCAGGAGAAATAGAATTGGTTTATTCAGTTGTCTTTTATTATCACCTTCTCTCAGGTTGCGAGGGCTCCTTGGTTTAGGAGAGTACACCTATTACGCTTATTGGATAGTCTTATTCCAAACCATAGGCTGGTGCCGAAAGGTAGGGAATGAAGAAAACCAACTAGCCTAAGTAGGGTGTGCAGAAGGTAATATGTAAAGACAAAATAAAGGGATTAGAAAGAGGGAAAAGTAAATTGCGACTGATATCATTCACGACCAAAACCGCATACTTCATCGCCGCTCCTATTTCACCTTTAAAAGAATAAGGTATTATTCAGTTGTCTTTTATCATCACCTTCTCTCGAGATGCGAGTACTCCTTGGTTTAGGAGGGTACACCTATTATGCTTACTGGATAGTCTTCTTCCAAACCATAGGCTGGTGCCGAACGGTAGGGAAGGAAGAAAACCATTTAGCCTAACGATGGTGTACAGAAGGCAACGACTAAAGACAAATAAAGGGATTTGGAGAGATGGCAATAAAATATACGGTTGAAGTCATGAATTGGATTATGGAAGAGGCATTGCTATGAATACCAGGATACCCCTACGAAACATTTTCATGTTTCAGTGCATTGTTAAAAGAAAAACTGTTTTCCCGATTAGACACTTACTCCAAGGGTATATATTTACCAGGTTTCATTCTCATATCTGTATGGTTTTACAGATGATGAGTGGGAGTAAGATATTGGGAATTGGGTGATCATCCTCATTATATCGGAATTCGTTGTAATTGGTGATATTTGAGGAAATCGCCAGGGTACAGTTTTCCACCTACAACGCACAGGTTTTGAGTTGTTCAAACTCAACGGACTTATACAAAGTATTGTATGTTGTCCAATGTCCATCAGGACAAAGGGGTAGGTCCTCATACTATGTTCTATTTACTTATAACTTCTCTAGTATTTAGACGAGTGTTTCGTAGAAATACAAGGTCTAAGTTTTGAGAAGTTGTGGGTATAAGAATAAAGTAGAGAACCAGGTGTCACAAGTATCGGGATTCTTCAAAGAGATCGAAGATGTAGATTCTTGTGATTGGTATTCAGATGATAGTGATGGTTTTGAGAAACGTGTTTCTCTTTCAGGTTACTCATAATTGGATGGATTCCTAAGTTGAGTAATGCTGATTAGCCTCTTTCCATTAAGTTGATATGCACTGGAGACAGCTGCATGATTTGAATCTGGTTCCAATTAAATAAGTGCCAAAGTTTCTATATTGGATATAGAATAGTTCGTACCTTAAAAGATATTAAGGTACGGGGAGTTGTCCAGCTTATGCTTAAAACCAGACTCTGGATAACTCAGGGCACGTTTCTGTAATGGCTGTTTGTGGGTTGACCCTGGCTATGACAAGGGTTGATATTCTACCATTTGGAAGATCAATAGTGATATTGTTCTTGACTCGCCACAGTTTTAGTAAAATGGATCTTTTTCAGAAAACAGTAGTGGGAGTATGGTAGAACTGGAAGTGATTCCAGAACCGCAAACGATTACGGAAAATTTAATAGAACCTATATATTCAATCAGGTATGACATTCCATTAGCCACTCCGCAGATATGGTAGGTAACCTCAGACACCCGAGAGGTACTTCGGTAGGCTCAAGGACGGTGACAGGGAGGTTCTTATCTACCAAGACTTGACACTACTGTTGTTCCAGGTTATGAGACCCGGTAGGAGGGTTGTCGTAGTCAGTGGGAGCAGCGGAAGCATAGTGGGCAAGATGCTTATATCTATTTATAGACTTGAGCAGTTATAGCGGAGATAGATCATCTAATTTTGATGTGACAGTCATGGGTTTGACTTCAATCAGAATAGGGGATGGATCAGTTAAGGAGGTAGTAGTGTGTGATGTCATGGTATCTGGATGACATACACAGAGTAGGAAGTAAAATTCCTATACTACGATCGGTTGTACTGTGGTCGTCACACAGTTGTTTCTCCAGACAGGATATGGATATAATATTTGACATTCTGGTTTCTAGATCTATGGCTTTAGATCTGGATTTGGGTAGTTTCCCAATGTGGGTACTTTGACAGATATTCTAATGGTTTTTGGAATAGTTGACTCCTAGCATGGTGGTGTACCTGCAGGTGATGGAGTCACCCTCTCTAAAGGTGTCTTACAGACTAAAGGGGAGAGGGATGTGCATGATTGGCAGATCACTTGCTTAGGCAATTGAGTCAATCATGAGATGTCAAGTACCACACCAAATGTTGGTTTTGCACTAGATGCAATAAGTTTGTATTAATCCAATCCTGGAGAAATATAAGGAAGCAGTTTTAGAACATAAGTACATGTTCTATGGATTTGATGACGGCAGCCTCCTTCGGGAGACGGTTATCATTCCAAGCTTCAAAGGTGACATGGTTGACAGAGTGATTGTCAGAGTTATAGTTTTTCCCTCTGACAAAGAGGGACGGTATTATGGACAGGTGGTCCAAAAGGATACTGTGGGTGGCATGGTGCCGGATACTGATTAGGTTCAGTGATCGATACAGTCTAAGAAGTTTGGATTTGGAGTTCATTTATGAACTAGGTCCCATCAGATATCCAGACATATTCTAAGACAGGTATTACTCAATTCGGGAGATGGCTTTCTCCGCGAACTTGAGATTTAGAGAGATATAAAAAGAAACTTCTAGGCGGATCCGCTCACTAAGGCTATTTCTCGAACACAATAGTTTTACAAACGGGCTTTGTGATGCTGCTTAGTAGAGAAGTTGGGTGTTGGTTTCACACGGGCTGTGAGTACGCAACATCGCAATAATTAGCCTTGAGTGCAAGTGGGAGATTGTTGGAGATAGTGCCCTCATAGTCAATTATTGGATCGCAGGTACGTGATTGCAATGATTGCGGAGGACCTATACCGGTATGACAGTCTTACTCGAGATGATAGTATGCTATCTGGTTTGCCTTTATCAGTCGTGTACATGTTCAGGTGACTGATTACATGTTACACTTTGATAGAGCCCTTAGGATCTTGCTTTACCACCAACAGTATGATGGCGATCATATACGTGAGAGTTGGGTGGTTTATATGCATATCCTTAATTGTGGTCCCTAGTCGTAGGAGTTTCGAGACAGGGCATCGATACTCCGGAGTAGACTAGTGTGTACAGTCGAGACCCCGACGAAGGGCGGTGGCCGGTCTCACAAGCCACTGGTGTCAGTTGGATCACCTAAGATGTATACAGGTGCTCATTGGGTTATGAGTACACCGGACATGACTCGCCGGGAATCTGCTAGTTAGTATTATATCTATCGTCAGATAGCAGTTCCCTGGTGACATGTGTACAGGTTAGTTCATCGACCTGAGGTCGTCATTTGTCTCGTGTGAGTTCCCACTGTGCTTTGATTTCTACCCTACCACGGCTCAAAGGAGTCGTGCAAACAGGTAGTTTTTGGGTACAGTCCCGAGCCATATGGAGGCACGTGAGCGGATCGGCAGGGGATTCGTCTCTCCCGGTATTAGGGGCGAGATCGTGCTGTGTCTAGGAGAGCCATTACATAAAGCCCACGGCCGTGGCAGGAGATTTACTGGTAGGTACTCCAGTAGTATCTCAGGGTGTTATTGGGCTTCACTCCGACACGACTTATACTGCTCTTGGGGGTCTGCCGTTACTAGCCCCCTAGGCAGATATGCGATACTCATAGACGAACGGACCGGACTGTATATACATTGTCACTGTTAGGCTCAGTAGGGTTTTCCGGATGAGTTCGCTCATCGGCATTCCTTGAGGTCAGTCCATGGGCAGCCGTTACGCATTGCTAGTGCCGCTGACGGTTTGTGGTTAAACCCACTGCCAGGGTACTGACGAGTCATTAGAGTCCCCCACAGACAGTTTCCCAAGTTCGGGCGAAACGTTGTAGAGGCCGTATGGTTTTATGGCAGGGTTCGGAAAATGCACGTGCGTTTACGCACGTGTTATTTTTCGGGCAGATGATACTGGTCGGCTTTGGTTTAAGCCGGATCCGAGTATTATATTGAGTAGGTATAATATCTTTGTCTCAGTTGCATTTGTATTCGGTCGTAATACAAATGCGGGTATATTTATACAGTTTCGGGGTTATCCTTAAAGTCGTTTCAGGATCACTTTTGGAAGTTGCCAGTTTCCAGTTTTCTATCAGCCGTCTTTTAACATTCGGTTAAAGACGGATTTATCTTTTCTTCAGATAAGAGTGAGTCATCATTCTAGAAGGTTCTAGAAGTGATGAAGTGGCTAATGAGTCATCTTGACATTAATGGTTGCATTAATGACTTGATGAGGTGTTTATATGAGTCATGCTTTAGTTTTAATGATTCTTGTTTTGGTTAAGATCTTTTGTGAGAAGCTTTTCTCTTATGGTCACCCCCCCTCTCTCCTACACTCACCTCCCTCATTACATATATGTGGCCGGCCCCCTTGAATGAGAGAGAGAGAAATTGATTTCATTTTTGATACAAAAGACTATGGTTCAAAGTGTATGGAAATTTGATAGTTCATTTCTTGTTCCATTTCATTTCCATCGGCAACTTCATTAACCGATCGTCCACGGATTTGGACGAAGTGAGACAAAGTCATCTACTCATTCTCTACATCATTCTTGGTCGTCTCTTTTAGCAAACTTGACGACCGAGTTGCCTCAAGTCAGAGGCGGGAGCCCGTTTAAAGAATCGTCGACGTGGTGCCACCTCGACGAGGATATCGGAGATCGACGAGATCGGAGCAGCCTCAACGGAGCGTGGGATGATGGTTAAAGAATGAAGGACTCGGATCGTTCGGTATAACCTTTCTACACTCTTTACAGTTTGTTAGTTTAGCAATAATGGCAGATCCGGGTTAAAGTATACGATAGCGCCAGTTAAAAAGTTTTTGTTCCGCATTTGGCATCTGTAGACTGCCGGGGCGCTAGCGTAGACTTACAGCTTCACTCTAGGATTGGCGGGCTATTCGCCGCACTCGTAGGGGGTACAGGTTGACCCAGGAGGGGTGCCCAAGTTACCGGATTCCGTGAAGTGCTGGGTGGTCCATTCACGGTGCTGAAGGGGGCTGCCTCGCTTCAGGTTTTGGCGGGTGACTTGCCGCGCCCGTAGGGGTCTAGGTTTTCATTGCACAGGCTATCCACACGACCAAGGGAACGTCAGGTTTCAGCAGCGGCTCTGTGAAACTCGGGGCTTCCAGATATCTGTATTGTTCTGTGATGCTGTATATTTCTGTGATGTTGCATTTTATCAAGCCTTGAACGAAAATAATATATTGGTATATATATTAGTAGATGTTGTATATGTTTTACATCCGCGCTAGTCCAGTCCCCGCTCTGTCGTTAGTTAGCTAACCTAACGGGTGATGACGGGACCCAGTGGCGAATGCGGATGGCATATACGTACATCAGTATATTTTCGTTCTTTGTGGTGTGATCAATTGATGGGACTGCGTTGATTCGGATCCATGCAAGATAAACAAACCTATTCTGATGTTGTTGGAACATTTTTTCAAAAAAAGCTGTTATTGCAAGGACGTTCACTTTTGTTTTGCATCGTGGTATTCATTTGGAATATCCTGCTCCTCAGTCGACGAGGCAAGGGCCGAGATCCCTTCACCGGGAGTGACCCCTTAGACAAAAGTTTGCGTCAGGGCATTAACTTCACTATAGCCGATTACTTTTGCTTTGCATCGTGGTATTCAGTTGGAATATCCTGCACCTCATCCTACGGGGAAAGAGCCGAGATCCCTTCATAGGGAGTGACCTCTTTAGTAAAGATTTTCGTCACTATATTTTTATAAAAGGCTATGCAGTTCCTTCAACGATATCAAGTTCATTACGTTAAAGGTTTTTCGCCAAAAACCAGCCGTAGCCCTCCGTCATTTCCTACAGGTATTATTTAGTATTCGTGCTGCGTTTGTTGACCTAGTCAAGACGTAGTGTTCGGTAGCTAAGTGGTACTTGTTTGTTGCATAAGTGGGATTGGTTAAGACAGTCGTGCGGCCTTGTTGACCTAGTCAAGGGCACGTACGGGTGGGTTTAATTCAGTCCAGAATAATGACGGGTTGAACTTGACTGGCGGTTTATGGTTTGTTGACCTAGTCAAGGTCATAAACCGCTTGGGGTAAAAATCACATCGGGAGTTTCAAAAGAACTGAAACTTGCCAGGCATGCGCATACCTTCTGGAGTGTGGTGACTTGAGTGGATTCCGTCAAGTTATCATGCGATGATAGTTGGATCCCGATTCCTACTGATGAGTTGGTTTACTCCTCGGGTGACCCCGACTAATTCTTCTTTCAGGTTTGGGGAAGAATTTGAGGTAACAGTGGGAGGTTTCCAGATTAGATAAAGTGATAACCATTCTGATCTAGGTTAGAGTGCACGCTGAGTGTTTCTTTTCTCTCTCTCTTTGGCAGCGACCATTGACCCGACCCTAGACTATGACTCAGTGACCGAGTTGACCGAACCTTCTTAACACTGGCTTTTGGATTGTCAGAGTTGCAAACCTCATTGCCACTCCTACTTTTACCCTTTTCTCCAGGACACCCCGTATTACTACGAACGTCCACTTCCATTGGACAAAACCATCGTATGGTTATATACGAACTCGAAGGACTTCGAGGATGGTTTCTGGTTCTGGAGAAAACGAATAGGATTATTCAGTTGTCTTTTCTTTTTACCTTCTCTCAGGTTGCGAGTACTCCTTGGTTTAGGAGATAGTACACCTATTACGCAAATTGGATAGTCTTCTTCCAAACCTCTGGTGCCGACCGGTAGGGAATGAAGAAAACCAATTAGCATAACGATGGTGTGCAGAAGGTATTAAGTTAAGACAAAGCAAGGAATTAGTAAGAGGGCAAAGTAAATTGTGACTGCTATTCACGATCAAACCAAGTATTTCTTCGCCAATCCTAAATCACCTTTGTATTTCTCCAGGACACTCCGTATCACTACGAAGATCCACAGTTTATTGGATACTCCATCGTATGGTTATATACGAACTCGAAAGGAACTTGTTCCAGTTCGGGGATGGATTCTGGTCCAGGAGAAATAGGAATACGGTTTATTCGGTTGTCTTTTATCTTCACCTTCTCTCGTTTTGCGAGTGCTCCTAGGATTAGGACAGTACACCCATTATGCTTATTGGATAGTTTTCTTCCAAACCATAGGCTGGTGCCGAACGGTAGGGAAGGAAGAAAACCATTTGGCCTAAAGGGGTGTACATAAGGTAATGACTAAAGACATAGAAAGGGATTTAGAAAGATGGCAAAGAATTACAAGGTTACAGTTGTGAATCTGGATAATGGAAGAGGCATTACTAGGAATACCAGGATACCCCATCGAGACATTTCAATGTTTCAGTTTCACTGTGTACTGTTAATAGAAAACTGATTTCCCGATTAGACACTTACTCCAGGGTATGTATTTACCAGGTTGGATTCTCACATCTGTATGGTTTTACAGATGATGAGTGGGAGTAAGTTATTGGGAATTGGGTGATCATCCTCATTATATCGGGATTCGTTGTAATCGGTGATATTTGAGGAAATCACCTGGGCTGTTTGCCGGTCGGCAAACATTTGGTTTTGAATATCCGCTGTTATGCACCAATTTCAAATCGATATATCTGTACGTCTATTTTCATAGAGTGAGATATACTTTTTGTAATTATGTCAGTGACATTTACCTATATCAGTGGATGGTTAGGTAAGGAGCATTAAACAGCGGTGTAATTCTTCTTAACCATAAGTACAGTTTTCAACCTACCACACGCAGTGAATGAGTTATCTGACTCAAGGGACTTATACAGGGTATTGTATGTTGTCCAGGGTCCATCAGGACTGAGGGGTTGGTCCTCGTACTATATTCAGTTTACTTATGACTTCTCTAGTTTTTAGACAGGTGTTTCGTGGAAACACAGAGTCTGAATTTTGAGAAGTTATAGGTATTTGAATAAAGTAGAGAACCAGGTATTGCAAGTATCGGGATTCTTCAAGGTGATCGAAGATGTAGATACTTGTATATGGTATTCAGTTGATAGTAATGATTAAGAGAACTTGCTTCTCTTTCAGGTTACCCATAATTGGAAGTATTCCTAAGTTGAGTAACGCTGATCGGCCTTTTTTCCATTTTGTTGACATGCACTGGAGACAGCTGCATGATTTGAACCTGGTAAATTAAATCAGTGCCTCTGTTTCTATATTGGATATAGAACAGTTCATATCTTGACATTGTTAAGGTACGAGGAGTTGTCCGGCTTATGCTTAAAACCAGACTCCGGATAACTCAAGGCACGTTTCTGTAATGGCTGTTTGTGGGTTGACCCAGGCTATGACTGTCACGACCCGAGAATTCGACTCGTGACCGGCACTTAACCACGCAACGTCTACAGACGTAACGCGGCTAAGTAAGCCGAACCCAGAAATCAAAACCAATAAATATAGAGTGATTTAAAACATTGTAAAAACAATCGTACATGTCTGAAAAACTTCCATTTATTTAGTAGAAATCCTTTTTAAGTTCAAAAGTTATAAGTTTATAATTTTGGTAACATTTCCTTTTTAAAACATTTGCCCCGCCAGTCGGATAGAAACAAGGTGTAACAGAAATGACGAGTAAATGGAATGAAGCATCAAAATAAGATATACGACGCCGTAGCGAAGAATACACAGTAAAGCAAGGACAATATCATAAAAGATGAGACTGCAAAAGTAAAAGTCGGCTCACATGCGAGCTCGACACCAGAATATAAAATCATACATATCGTCCTCACAACTGTCTCTAAGTCAATACAGAAAGATAGATGGAGAGTACTAGATACATCAATATACAACTGAAAGATAACAGATACCGTACAAAACCCACCTATCAGCAAAGACTATCTCTGCTCAAAAGGGTATCTGTGCCAAAAGATGCGGTAACAGCCAGCCGTGACTACTCCCCAGGGCAACCTGCAAACACTGTGGCACAACGGGGGTGAGTTGCCAACTCGTGAATAGAGATAACATATAAAGGTGATCGCAAGCATGCACATATAGCGTGGCTCTACTAATGCCAGCAGATGATATCAATGCATGTCAGATAGAGGATGCAATAGTAATGCAAATACTCTAACAGGTAAATGCTACAGGATGAGATATATAGTAGTCAATGCTGAGTATGGGATAATAACATCTACATGGACTATGTCAACATGGAAAACCATAATCGGTGCCTCAGGCTGCACTCAAATCCCAAATACACTCAGGCGCCGGCACACCCATCGGCCCTCAAATCCTGTACATCTCTGAGAAATCACGAGTGCCCAACATCGGCACCCAAAACATCATAAAATACTCGTGTCCAGCATCGACACGCAAATCCTCGTATATCGGGCTCCGTCAATCCGGATCAGCCCACGGGGTCCATCTGCGGTGTCGGCCCTCGGCCCCGGCAGCACGGTCATCCCGCATCCATCATTCGACTCTGGTCAGTATCCTCCGGACAACTGCCAGGTCCAACCAATCACCGGTAGGTACTCGCCCGCCTCCAGGCTCAATCGGCAAACCCATCGATCATCTCGCTGAGGGGAACCATACCGGGCCCACCACGAACCCGCAAACGAAACATCCACTCCTCGAATCGGGTTTCAAGCACACGTCTCAGCACCGAGAAAACTCGTGGTGGACACACCAAAATATCATATCACGAGGTACCGGGTTTTGCAAAATAGTGCTTTTTGTCTTAAATACTTCCACGGTCCTCAAAACAGAAATCACATGAAAATCCAACACCAATAGTAAATCCAAAGCGAGGTACAATGTAAATCAATCCATGGTATGAGCATAAGGGAAAAACCGCTTTTAAAAGTAGTTTCGTTTCCGGTTTTAAAAGATGTCATGCGGCTCCCAATATACATGAAAGTCATATCAAATCACATATGAAGCGAACTATAGCAATATAATCATGGCAGCTCTACAGTGAGTGTGGCATGGCAATTACTAACGGTGTGTGTGTAGCATGCAAATAGTGCCCGTGCAACATAAACCGTTAGTAATAGTGCGGTGTTCTATCAGTTCTAAGCAATATTTGTACAAACACAGCAGGGAATGCAATATGCAATGACAGTCTATGGGGTGCATGCAACATATAATAATAAAGTCCTATCAGCCCTGACGCATAACGCCATGCGGGCGATATCCCCGTAGATGTGAAATCTACTCACAGTGTCTCGCATTAGGTGTATCCAACCACTTGCTTGCCCTTCTTCGCAGCGTCCGTCTCACTGGCCTGCGAACCTAGAATTACAAACACATATCACACATATAAGCTCAATTTCGCCAAAAACGCGATATCACGGTCAAACTAGAAACTCGTGTCGCAAACCAATCGCGCGTGTGCGCGATACGCTAAAACATGTGTGTGTGCTGAACCAAGAACCACCCCGACGCGCTACGATGCGTAGCACGCACCAGACTTACAGAAACGTGCATGTCGCACTAAACATCCACCCCAAACTAAAGGAAAAAGCTCCCAGATTTTTACCTGGAAGACAACTCAAGATTTAAGCAAGACCAAACACTGCAAAATACCCACAGAAACTAAACTGCACAACACCCAACACAAAATGGGGAGGGGAGGCCGGCGTCGCCGGCCAAACGGTGCCTGTCGCCGGCCCAGCCCCGGTGGAATGGGCTCGAACTCCACTCAACTTCCTGAAAAAGCCTGCCTAGAATTCTGCAGTTGTTTAAAACTCTCTAAAACTCAAGCAGTAAAAGCAGATCACTGAATCCTAAAAATCTGCACAAATACGACATTTTGCATCGAATCGTGAAATTTGTGGTATTTTAGCGTAATAGGGGTTGGACTAGGTTGCTGTGGCCTCAACAACTCACTAATGACCTACTGAAACCACAACTCACTTCGTTTGCACAAGATTCTCACAATTTACCCCATATCACACTAAAACGCACTAAAATCCGATAACCGAAGCAAATCTACACTAACTAAGCTAACTAGGGATCAAGTTAGGAAGTATACCTCACTCTCGACCCTAGGGAGCTGCAGGAAGGTGGAGAAGTGAAGTGAAGGGGCTGCACTGGGTGCTGGAGCTGCTGCTGCCCACTGCTGCTACTGCTGAATTTTGCTGCTGCTGCTATTGCTTCATGTTGCTGCTGCTGTTGGTTCTGGCTCAGTTGTTGCTGTTGCTTTGCTTGCTGCTGCTGCTGGGGTATTGCAAGGTAAGTGTGTGTGTTGTGTGAGAGTGTGAGTGCTTGAGAGAAAACCAAAAAGAGTTGAGAGCCACCACAATCATCACACAAAAGTCACCCCTCTCTCTCTCTCACCTCATTTAATGCAAGCATGGCCTAAAGCCATGATGCACTCTCTCTCTCTCACACAAGTCAACACTAACTAAAAATTCAAACTAAAGTGACTTCTATTTAACTAACTAATTAAACCCACTTAAGAATCCAAAAGACTTAATCCTAGAATTAACCCACCATGATTAATAATTATGGTATTTACTTCATTTAAAAACCCTAGTTTACATGCACATGTGTGTGCAAGCCTAGGAAAATTTTGGAAAAATATTTATTAAGCTAGGAAAAATATTTAAAACACAATTTGGTAAAATTTTTATTAAAAACCATTATTTAATTATAATTATTCACTAACCCTTATCCTAAGATGTTACAATCTCTCCCCCTTAAAGAAATTCGTCCCCGAATTTCAAAAATCTAACTACACATACCTTCAAAAAGATGGGGATACGTCTTCATCATCTCGCTTTCGGTCTCCCAAGTGACCTCCTCACGGTTCTGACCAAGCCAAAGTACCCTAACTGATGGAATGTCCTTCGATCTCAATTTCTTCACTCGTCGATCCAAGATCATCACCGGCTGCTCTGCATAGGAAAGGTCACGCTCAAGCTGGATCGTCGGATGCTGGATCGCATGCGAAGGATCATGAAGATATCTGCGGAGCATCGAGACATGGAATACGGGGTGCACATCTGGAAAGCTGGGCGGAAGGGCTAACCGGTAAGCCACTGCACCGACACGCTCGAGGATCTCGAAGGGGCCCACATACCTGGGGCTAAGCTTCCCTTTCTTTCCAAACCTCATCACACCTTTCATTGGGGAGACCCTCAAGAAAACATGATCACCAACAGAAAACTCAAGTCTGCGTCGTCGACGGTCTGCATAAGCTCTCTGCCTACTCTGCGCTGCTCTCATCCTATCGCGAATCAACTGGATCTTCGCTGTCGTCTCCTCAACGATCTGTGGCCCTAAGATACTGCTCTCACTGAGCTCTGTCCAACAAGTAGGCGACCTGCATCTCCTCCCATAAAGAGCCTCAAATGGTGCCATCTGAGTAGTCTCTTGGTAGCTGTTATTGTAGGAGAACTCTACTAAGGGCAAATGATGATCCCAGCTACCTCCGAAATCTAGTACACAAGCTCTGAGCATGTCCTCGAGAGTCTGAATGGTCCGCTCTGACTGTCCGTCGGTCTGCGGATGAAAAGCCGTGCTGAAACTCAAGCGAGTGCCCAAAGCCTCCTGAAGCCTCTGCCATAGTCTACTGGTAAACTGGGTGCCTCTGTCGGACACAATGCACGTCGGGACTCCGTGTAGTCGCACTATCTCGTCAATGTAGATCTGGGAATACTGAGTAAATCCGAAAGTCGTCTTCACCGGTAGGAAGTGAGCCGCTTTCGTCAAACGATCCACGATCACCCAGATGGAGTCATACCCCCGACTAGTCCTGGGTAGACCTACCACGAAATCCATCGAAATCTGTTCCCATTTCCACTCCGGAATGGGTAACGGCTGTAGCTCTCCTGCGGGCCTCTGGTGCTCAGCCTTGACTTGCTGACAAGTCAGGCATCTCGACACAAAATCTGCGATGTCTCTCTTCATTCCGTCCCACCAATAAACATCTCTCATATCATGATACATCTTGGTGGAACCGGGATGGACGCTATACACCGATCAATGTGCCTCCTCAAGAACCTCGCGCCTCAGTCCCTCAGCATCTGGCACACACAGTCTAACTCCAAAACGTAGTACCCCCTGATCATCGATCACGAACTCGGAAAATCTGCCCTGTCCAATCTGTGCCATGATTTCTGAACATCGGTCATCACTGAGCTGTGCCTCACGTATACGATCGATCAACTGTGGGCGTGCACGGACATGCGCTATCTGTCCTCCAATTGGCATGAACTCGAACTGTACTCGACTGTCGCATAATATCTGCCAATCTGCGGATGACTGCTCCTGTGCTGCGCTCAAACAAGCTAGACTACCCCCGGGCCTCCTGCTCAAAGCATCCGCCACCACATTTGCCTTGCCCGGGTGATATAAGATCTCGCAGTCGTAATCCTTCACTAACTCCATCTATCGACGCTGTCGAAGGTTCAGGTCCCGCTGCTGAAATATGTATTTCAGACTCTTGTGATCCGTGAATATCTGGCACGACTCGCCGTATAGGTAGTGTCGCCAGATCTTAAGTGCGAAGACCACTGCTGCCATCTCCAAATCATGAGTGGGGTAGTTTTGTTCATGTCTCTTCAATTGTCGCGAAGCATACGCGATCACCCTGTCGTGCTGCATCAAAACGCATCCCAACCCCACTCGAGAAGCATCACAGAAGACCACAAATCCGCCCGGTCCTGAAGGTAAAGATAACACTGGTGCCGTCGTCAGCCGAGTCCGTAACTGCTGGAAATTGTGCTCGCACTCCTCCGTCCAAACGAAAGGAACTCCCTTCCGGGTCAACCCGGTCAACGGTGCAGCAATACGGGAGAAGTCCTGCACAAAACGCCTGTAGTAACCGGCCAATCCCAAAAAGCTGCGAATCTCCGTCACCGATGTGGGTCTGGGCCAACGCTGAACGGCCTCGATCTTCCTCTGGTCAACACATATACCGTCTCGTGAAATCACGTGACCCAAGAAATCTACGCTGTCCAGCCAAAAAGCACACTTGGAGAATTTCGCATAAAGCTGGTGCTCCCTCAAGGTCTGCAATGTAATCCGCAAGTGCTGCTCGTGCTCCTCACTACTCCGGGAATACACCAAGATATCGTCAATGAAGACTATGATGAACAGATCCAAGTAAGGTCGGAAAATACGGTTCATCAAGTCCATGAAGGCTGCTGGCGCATTGGTGAGTCCGAACGACATCACCAAAAACTCGTAATGGCCGTAGCGCGTACGGAAGGCTGTCCGGGGAATGTCCTCCTGTCGAACCCGCAGCTGATGATAACCCGATCGTAAATCGATCCTCGAAAAGTACCCTGCCCCCTGAAGCTGGTCGAACAAATCGTCGATACGCGGCAAAGGATACCTGTTCCGCACTGTCACCCTGTTCAGCTGGCGGTAGTCGATACAAAGACGCAAACTGCCATCCTTCTTCTTGACGAACAGGACTGGAGCACCCCAAGGAGAAACACTGGGTCGAATAAGTCCCTTGTCCAGCAAATCTTGCAACTGCTCCTTCAACTCACGAAGTTCCGCCGGGGCCATCCGATAAGGCGGTATAGAAATAGGCCCCGAACCAGGAACCAAATCAATACAAAAAGAAATGTCGCGCTCGGGCGGCAACCCAGGAAGCTCGTCAGGGAACACATCAGGAAACTCGCTAACAACCGGAACCTGATCCAATGGAACCTCTGTAGCGCGAGCATCGCAAACATAGGCGAGAAATCCCTGACATCCCTTCCTCAAAAGATGTCCAGCGCGAAAAGAAGAAATCACACTGTGAGGGGCGGCACCACGGTCCCCCAACACAACAAAAACCGACTCACCGGGGAAACAGAATCTAACTGTCTTCTCGCGGCAGTCCACAGAAGCATAGCACGTGGCTAACCAATCCATGCCCAAAAGAACGTCGAAGTCCAACATCTCCAGAAGGATCAAGTCGACAGGCAACTCTCTCTCGCCAATACAGACGATACAGGATCGGAACACGTGCCTAGCAACAAACGACTCTCCCACAGGAGTAGTCACCACAAGCGGCTGATCAAGCAAGCCGGACTCTCTACCCAGACTCGGCACAAAGTGTGTGGATACGTACGAGTGTGTGGATCCGGGATCGAACAATACATGAGCATCAACTGAACATACAGGAAGGATACCTGAAACCACTGCATTGGACGCCTGCGCGTCCTGATGTGTCAAAGCAAAGACCCTCGCCTGTCCACCACCTGTAACTGACTGACCTCTGCCTCGGTCATCTCGTCCCCTCTGAGTAACTCCTCCACGCCCACGACCTCTCTGTGCATAAATCTGGCGCGGAGCAACGGTAGGCACAACGGGCAACGCCCTCTGGGGTGGTGAAGGTGGTAAGGTAACCTGCGGTGCTGCCGCCTCCCTCCGGTGTGTCTCTGGACAATCTCGAATGAGGTGAAGTAGGCTGCCACATCTGAAGCAACCCCGCGGCGACTGCTGACTCTCTCGTGGATATGAACTAAACATCTGGCTCCGTCCCGAATCTCTGCCACCCCCCGTACCAGAACGATACCTGTCGCGGCGTCTGAATGTCTGTCTCCGTGCGGAAATACCAGTACGAACTCTCTTCGGCTCTGGAACTGCCGAAGTCTCAGCAAGGTGCTCCTCGACCACTAGGGCTGCGTCTACAGCTGCTGCATAGGTCTCGTAGTGCTGCGCGCTGATCGCGAGGAACACTGGTGTAAGCAGGCCTCGAACAAATCTCCGGACTCGCAACTCCTCGGTAGCCACTAAATATGGGGCGTAGACTGCTAGCTCTGTAAACAGTACGTCATACTCTGCCACTGTCATTCCTGGCGTCTGGCGCAAGGACTCAAACCTGCGTGCTCGGGCATCTCTAACACTCCGGGGAAGGAAACGGGCAAGAAATATGGTCACGAACTCCGTCCAGGTCATAGGAGGAAGACCTGTTGCTCTGCCCTTCTCAACTGAGTCACACCACTTCTGCGCAAGACCTTCCAGGCGAAAGCTCGCGAACTCGACCCATCTCGCATCTGCGCATCTGAGGGAACGGCATATCCTGGCCATCCTGTCGATGAAAGACTGTGGGTCCTCGGCTGTATCGATGCCTGTGAAAACCGGAGGCTTCAGCCTCATGAACTCTGATAGCGATACTGTGATCACCTCCGTAACCGCAGGGGCAACTGGCTGTGCGGTAGGTACCATGGCGGTCTCTGGAACGGGTGGAGCTACCTCTGGTCGCTGGGCTCGAAGCGTCTCAACTAGCGATCCTATCATCTGGCGCATCTCCTGCATGCTAGATCCTACCGTCTGACGCATCTCCTGCATACCAGCCCCTAGCGTGGCGATCTGATCTGTCACGGCAGGAACAGCCTGCTCAGGTACAATGGGTGCACTGCCCGGATCAGTCCTCGTCTCGGACGAGTCAACACGAATCTCGGCCCCCGCGGCCGCTCTCTGTGCCCTCGTAGTCTTAGGCGGCATAATGACTGAAAGAAAATTTGGATTCGATAAGAACACGGAAATCAAATCGCAAGAATATAAGGAGGGATCAAATCAATAAGTCCTAAGGTCGCGTAGGCGGAGTACCGTGTCGTGAGTATGCCGCGGAACATACGCACGCTACCCTGCTGCAGCTACCTACTCCATCATACCAGGGTCATCCTACACTCCGAAGGTAAAACCTACGCTCTGATACCAACTTTGTCACGACCCGAGAATTCGACTCGTGACCGGCACTTAACCACGCAACGTCTACAGACGTAACGCGGCTAAGTAAGCCGAACCCAGAAATCAAAACCAATAATTATAGAGTGATTTAAAACATTGTAAAAACAATCGTACATGTCTGAAAAACTTCCATTTATTTAGTAGAAATCCTTTTTAAGTTCAAAAGTTATAAGTTTATAATTTTGGTAACATTTCCTTTTTAAAACATTTGCCCCGCCAGTCGGATAGAAACAAGGTGTAACAGAAATGACGAGTAAATGGAATGAAGCATCAAAATAAGATATACGACGCCGTAGCGAAGAATACACAGTAAAGCAAGGACAATATCATAAAAGATGAGACTGCAAAAGTAAAAGTCGGCTCACATGCGAGCTCGACACCAGAATATAAAATCATACATATCGTCCTCACAACTGTCTCTAAGTCAATACAGAAAGATAGATGGAGAGTACTAGATACATCAATATACAACTGAAAGATAACAGATACCGTACAAAACCCACCTATCAGCAAAGACTATCTCTGCTCAAAAGGGTATCTGTGCCAAAAGATGCGGTAACAGCCAGCCGTGACTACTCCCCAGGGCAACCTGCAAACACTGTGGCACAACGGGGGTGAGTTGCCAACTCGTGAATAGAGATAACATATAAAGGTGATCGCAAGCATGCACATATAGCGTGGCTCTACTAATGCCAGCAGATGATATCAATGCATGTCAGATAGAGGATGCAATAGTAATGCAAATACTCTAACAGGTAAATGCTACAGGATGAGATATATAGTAGTCAATGCTGAGTATGGGATAATAACATCTACATGGACTATGTCAACATGGAAAACCATAATCGGTGCCTCAGGCTGCACTCAAATCCCAAATACACTCAGGCGCCGGCACACCCATCGGCCCTCAAATCCTGTACATCTCTGAGAAATCACGAGTGCCCAACATCGGCACCCAAAACATCATAAAATACTCGTGTCCAGCATCGACACGCAAATCCTCGTATATCGGGCTCCGTCAATCCGGATCAGCCCACGGGGTCCGTCTGCGGTGTCGGCCCTCGGCCCCGGCAGCACGGTCATCCCGCATCCATCACTCGACTCTGGTCAGTATCCTCCGGACAACTGCCAGGTCCAAACAATCACCGGTAGGTACTCGCCCGCCTCCAGGCTCAATCGGCAAACCCATCGATCATCTCGCCGAGGGGAACCATACCGGGCCCACCACGAACCCGCAAACGGAACATCCACTCCTCGAATCGGGTTTCAAGCACACGTCTCAGCACCGAGAAAACGCGTGGTGGACACACCAAAATATCATATCACGAGGTACCGGGTTTTGCAAAATAGTGCTTTTTGTCTTAATACTTCCACGGTCCTCAAAACAGAAATCACATGAAAATCCAACACCAATAGTAAATCCAAAGCGAGGTACAATGTAAATCAATCCATGGTATGAGCATAAGGGAAAAAACCGCTTTTAAAAGTAGTTTCGTTTCCGGTTTTAAAAGATGTCATGCGGCTCCCAATATACATGAAAGTCATATCAAATCACATATGAAGCGAACTATAGCAATATAATCATGGCAGCTCTACAGTGAGTGTGGCATGGCAATTACTAACGGTGTGTGTGTAGCATGCAAATAGTGCCCGTGCAACATAAACCGTTAGTAATAGTGCAGTGTTCTATCAGTTCTAAGAAATATATGTACAAACACAGCAGGGAATGCAATATGCGATGACAGTCTATGGGGTGCATGCAACATATAATAATAAAGTCCTATCAGCCCTGACGCATAACGCCATGCGGGCGATATCCCCGTAGATGTGAAATCTACTCACAGTGTCTCGCGCTAGGTGTATCCAACCACTTGCTTGCCCTTCTTCGCAGCGTCCGTCTCACTGGCCTGCGAACCTAGAATTACAAACACATATCACACATATAAGCTCAATTTCGCCAAAAACGCGATATCACGGTCAAACTAGAAACTCGTGTCGCAAACCAATCGCGCGTTGTGCGCGATACGCTAAAACATGTGTGTGTGCTGAACCAAGAACCACCCCGACGCGCTACGATGCGTAGCACGCACCAGACTTACAGAAACGTGCATGTCGCACTAAACATCCACCCCAAACTAAAGGAAAAAGCTCCCAGATTTTTACCTGGAAGACAACTCAAGATTTAAGCAAGACCAAACACTGCAAAATACCCACAGAAACTAAACTGCACAACACCCAACACAAAATGGGGAGGGGAGGCCGGCGTCGCCGGCCAAACGGTGCCTGTCGCCGGCCCAGCCCCGGTGGAATGGGCTCGAACTCCACTCAACTTCCTGAAAAAGCCTGCCTAGAATTCTGCAGTTGTTTAAACTCTCTAAAACTCAAGCAGTAAAAGCAGATCACTGAATCCTAAAAATCTGCATAAATACGACATTTTGCATCGAATCGTGAAATTGGTGGTATTTTAGCGTAATAGGGGTTGGACTAGGTTGCTGTGGCCTCAACAACTCACTAATGACCTACTGAAACCACAACTCACTTCGTTTGCACAAGATTCTCACAATTTACCCCATATCACACTAAAACGCACTAAAATCCGATAACCGAAGCAAATCTACACTAACTAAGCTAAATAGGGATCAAGTTAGGAAGTATACCTCACTCTCGACCCTAGGGAGCTGCAGGAAGGTGGAGAAGTGAAGTGAAGGGGCTGCACTGGGTGCTGGAGCTGCTGCTGCCCACTGCTGCTACTGCTGAATTTTGCTGCTGCTGCTATTGCTTCATGTTGCTGCTGCTGTTGGTTCTGGCTCAGTTGTTGCTGTTGCTTTGCTTGCTGCTGCTGCTGGGGTATTGCAAGGTAAGTGTGTGTGTTGTGTGAGAGTGTGAGTGCTTGAGAGAAAACCAAAAAGAGTTGAGAGCCACCACAATCATCACACAAAAGTCACCCCTCTCTCTCTCTCACCTCATTTAATGCAAGCATGGCCTAAAGCCATGATGCACTCTCTCTCTCTCACACAAGTCAACACTAACTAAAAATTCAAACTAAAGTGACTTCTATTTAACTAACTAATTAAACCCACTTAAGAATCCAAAAGACTTAATCCTAGAATTAACCCACCATGGTTAATAATTATGGTATTTACTTCATTTAAAAACCCTAGTTTACATGCACATGTGTGTGCAAGCCTAGGAAAATTTTGAAAAATATTTATTAAGCTAGGAAAAATATTTAAAACACAATTGGTAAACTTTTTATTAAAACCATTATTTAATTATAATTATTCACTGACCCTTATCCTAAGATGTTACAATGACGAGGGTTGACTTTCTACCATCTGGAAGATCAATAGTGATATTGTTCTTGACTCGCCACAGTTTTAATAAAAATGGATTTTTTCAGAAAACAGTAGTGGGAGTATGGTAGAACTGGAAGTGATTCCAGAACCGCGAACGATTACTGAAGATTTGATAAGAACCTAAAGATTCAATCTGGTTTGACATTCCATTGGCCACTCCGCAGATATGGTGGGTAACCTCAGGCACTCGAGAGGTACTTCGGTATGCTCAAGGACGGTGGCAGGGAGGTTCTGTTTACCCAGACTTACCATTGCTGTTGTTCCAGACTGTGAGACCCGGCAGGAGGATGAGTATAGCGTCGTTCTAAACTAACTTTAGAAGTGTACGTCTATATGACTCTGCCAGAGGGTTGTCGTAGTCAGTGGGAGCAGCGGAAGCATTGGTGGACAGGTGGCTTATGTCTATTTATAGACTAAAGCAGACACAGCGGAGATAGATCATCTATTTCTGATGTGACAGTCATAGGTTTGACTTCATCAGAATAGGGGATAGATCAGTTGAGAAGGTAGTAGGGTGTGATGTCATGGTATTTGGATGACATACACAAAGTAGGAAGTGATATTCCTATACTACGATCGGTTATACTTTGGTCGTCACACAGTGGTTTCTCCACATAGGACTTGGATATTTTTATCATACATTCTGGTTACTAGATCTATGGTTTTAGATCTAGATTTGGGTGGTTTCCCAATCAGGGTACTTAGACAGCATTCTAAGAGTATTTAGAATGGACGACTCCTGGCACGATTGTGTACCTGCAGGTGAAGGAGTCACCCTCTCTAAAGGTGTCTTACAGACTAAAGGGGAGAGGGATACGCATGATTGACAGATCACTTGCTTAGGCAATTGAGTCAATCATGGGATGTCAAGTACCACACCAGATGTTGTTCTTGCAGTAGATGCAATAAGTTGATATTAATCCAATCCTGGAGAAACAATCGGAAGCAGTTTTAGGACATAAGTGCGTGTCCTAGGGATGTGATAATGACAGCCTCTTTCAGGAGACGGTTATCATTCCAGGCTTCCAAGGTGACATGGATGGCAGAATGGCCGTCAGAGTTATAGTTTTCCCTCTGACGAGGGGCAGTATTTTGGACAGGTGGTCCAGGTGGATACTGAGGGAAGGCATGGCGCAGGATACTGATTAAGTTCAGTTATTGATACAGTCTAAGAAGTTTGGATTTGGAGTTCATTTATGAGCTAGGTCCCATCAGACATCCAGACATTCTAAGACAGGTATTGCTCATTTCGGGAGATGGCTTTCTCTGCGAACTTGAGATATAGAGAGACATAGAAAGAAACATCAAGACGGATCCACTCACTGAGGCTATTCCTCGAACGCAATAGTTTCGCAAACAAGTTTTGTGAGACTGACAAGTAGAGGAGTTGGGTGTTCGGTATCACACGGGCTGTGAGTATGCGACATCGCAATAATTAGCCTTGAGTGCAAGTGGGAGATTGTTGGAGATAGTGCCCTCAGAGTCAATTATTGGATCACAGGCATGTGATTGCAATGATTGAGGGAGGACCTATCCCGGTAGGACAGTCTTACTCGAGATGATAGTATGCTATCTGGTTTATCTTTATCATCGTGTACTGCTTTAGGTGACCTGACATGTCGCTATTACACGTTGATAGAGCCCCTAGGATTCTTGCTTGACTACCAGCAGTATGATGGCGATCATATACGTGGGAGCTGGTAGTCTATAAGCACATCCTTAAAAGGTCCCTAGTCGTAGGAGTTTCGAGACAAGGCATCGATACTCAATTAGTAGACTAGTGTATACAGTCGAGACCCCGACGAGGGGCGGTGGCCGGTCTCACAAGCCACTGGTGTCAGTTGGTTCACCTAAGATGTATACAGGTGCTCATTGGGTTATGAGTACACCGGATAGGACTCGCCGGGAACCTGCTGGTTGGTCTTATACCAGATGTCAGATAGCAGTTCCCTGGTGACATGTGTACAGATTAGTTCATCGACCTGAGATCGTCATTTGTCTCGTGTGAGTTCCCACTGTGCTTTGATTACTACCCTACCACGGCTCAAAGGAGTCGTGCAAACAGGTTTTAGTTGGGTACAGTCCCGAGCCACATGGAGGCGGTGAGCGGATCTGCAGGGGTTCGTCTCTCCCGGTATTGGGGGTGAGGTCGCGCTGTGTCTAGGAGAGCCATTACACAAAGCCCTCGGCCGAGGCAGGAGATTTACTGGTAGGTATTCCAGTAGTATCTCAGGGTGTTCTGGGCTACGCTCCGACACGACTTGTACCGCTTTTGGGGTCTGACTTTTACCAACCCCCTAGGCCCGCCATGTGATACTCATAGACAAACGGACCGGACTGTACGGATATTGTCACTGACAGGCTCAGTAGGGTGTCAGGATGAGTTCGCTCATCGACGTCCCTTTTGGTCAATAGCTGGTGGCCCGTCACGTATTGGCTTATACCTCTGACGTGCTAGTGGTTAAATCCACAGCCATAGTATTGACGAGTCTTTAGAGTCCACCACACTTTCAGTTACTCAAGCTTTCGGGCGAAACGCTGTAGAGGCCGTATGGAGATATGGCAAGGTCCGATCAGATACGTGCGGTATTGCACGGATCAGGATCGGACGGTTTGTACTAGTGGCCGTATGGTTATATGGCAGGGTTCGATCAGATACGTGCGGTATTGCACGGATCAGGATCGAACGGATTTTACTAGCCGGCTTTGGTTTAAGCCGGTCCTAGTTTAGTACAGTGTAGATTTTGTCTCATTGCATTTGTATCCGGTCGGAATACAGATGCGGGTGTGTATGCACAGTATCGGGGTTTTCCTGTAATTTATTACGGGACCAGTTTTCTGGAGTTGCCAGTATGCATTCCGTTCCGGCCGGTTTTCCTTTGTTCTTTCCCGGCCGGACTTTTCCGATGGAGGGGGTTATTTGCAAGTGGAGGGGGTATCTTGCATATTGGTGGCATCATGATAGTTTTTCATGATGAGATCCTTTTTCTTTCTTATCCTTTGCTTTTTGTTGATGAGAAAGGATTAAGATTGATTTGGAGTTGATGTGAGGTTTGCTTTTGATATGGTCACCATTCTCTTTCTCCTACACTCACCTCCCTTGTATAATTCCCTCCACCATTCTCACATGTATTTGGCCGGCCACTTTTGAGAGGGGAGATGAGAGAGTTTTCTTTTGGTGTGGGTGTGGGAAAATTATCATTCATATCATTTTTTCCATTGCTACCAAAATTCCCAAGTTCATTTCTCAACATCATTCCTCCATCAAGGCAACATAACCCCAAAGAGACAAAGCACTACACATTCTACAGCAAATCTTGGGCACGTCGACTTGCCAGCTTCGTGCCCGAGTTGCCTCGGTATTGAGGTGGGAGCCCGTAAAAGATGCAGGCGACGTGGTGCCCTTCCGGCGAGGAGGCGACGACATGGAGACAGGACTTTCCGCGGGAGATCGGGACGATGAAGAGAAGACCGGAGGACTCGGATCACTTGGTATACTTCTCTTCCCATCTCTTGTTTGCTAGTATAGGTTAATGGTTAACGATCCGGGTTTTATTGTCCGCGGTAGCGCCAGTTTCCAAGTAAGGAAAATTTTGATTCCGTATTATGGCCTCGGATAGACGGCCGGGGCGCTGTCGTGGCGCAACATCCTACCCACAGGTAGCATGGTTGGCTATGTCACGTGCCCATTTTAGCGTACTCTGGGAAGCGGGGCGTGACATGGTTCTTTTGGTATCAGAGCCATAGGTTAGTCGGGTTGATTCTTTTGTAGTTGGGTATTGTACCCAATACACGAATCAGAATACCCGTGTTTAGGAAATATGTCCTGCCACCTTGCCGTTTACCGTTCTTGAATCAAGTTCTTCCTGGTTATATCTTCTACGATATGCAAACTTCCTTTGCATAGCGACTCGAAACCTGATTCCTTGTTATCTCTAGGACTTAGGCGACTTGGGTGGAGTTATGTAATTGTGGCTATGATACCGCGGCATAGTTACAATGCGGCACTCTATTTAAGTAACTTGGAGTTCTAGCCTTGATCTATATTTTGAATCTATCATCATGCTAATGTTGGGTGTTTTGATTTCAGGAATATGGCAGATAAGAATTTGAAGACGTACCAAAGGCGTGTGGACGAAGCCGCCATGCTTGGAGTGATAAGGGGAATGCTGGAGAATCAAAAGAGACAGACCGAGCTGATCCAGCAGCAAGCGGAATCGTTTCATGAAGGTTTGCAGATCGTTCAGCAGTCTGTGAACAATGTTGGAGCTAAACCAGTTGACCGAGTAGGGACCGTAACAGATTTCAGGCGTTTGGGCCCGTCTACATTTACTGGTTTGGAGTAGCCGTTGCCAGCAGAGCAGTGGCTAGTTGACACAGAGAACTTGCTTATTGCGGCACAGATTCTAGATGAGAAAAGAGTTGATGTGGTACGCATTCAGTTAGTGGACTACGCCCGAGAATGGTGGCTTGTGGAGGAGAACCGCTTGCCATACCGATCAAGTGGGCGGATTTTTCAAAAAGTTTCCTAGAGAAGTTCTTCCCTCGGACCGCACGGGAAGAAATGGAAGAGAAGTTCATCGGGCTAAAGCAGAATGGAGCACCCGTAGATTTGCACGCAGCAGAATGGACAAGACTCAGCAGATTCGCTGGACCTTTAGTTGCCAACAATGCAGACAGGGCATGGAGGTTCATGCGCAGCTTGGACGTGGATATCCATAGGCAGATTGTCTCCCTGTGTTTGACCACTTTCTCACAAGTACTTGCGGCAGCCCGAGAGCAGCAGAGTTTATCTGGGATGAAGGGGAGTTTGCAGCAGACAGCAGTTGCGGTAAGGAAGCCAGCATTTGTACCAAACCGAGCTCATGGTCACAGAGGTATTCCAGTGGACCGTCGAGGAGTAGCACCCATGAAGAATCATGTTGTCATTGATCAAAGAAAGAGCATGACTTGTAACTACTGCAATTTACCTGGCCACGTGCAAAAGGATTGTCGAAGGAGGCTAGGACTCTGTTTGGTTTGTGGAGCGGCAGATTACGCTGTCAACGCTTGTCCGTCGAAGCTTCGTCCGAGGGATGATATTCAGAAGCCCCCGCAGAGACCGTTCCAGGGACAGAAATAGCTGACTCAAGGACCTAATCAGGCTCGAGCTTTTACCTTGACAGCTGAAGAAGCTAAGGCATCAGGAGAAGTTGTTTCAGGTACTCTACTCGTTCATGGTTTTCCCGCATTAGCGTTATTTGATTCTGGTGCATCCCATTGTTTTATGTCATCCAAGTTTATAACTACACACTCGATTGACTGCATGACCCTGTCTAGTTTCTGGGACATACACACTGGGAATGGGAAAATCATAGCTAGTAGGGAATGTAAAGATTGTACAGTTGTTGTTTGCGGACGGGAGCTTTTTGCAGATTTCTTGGTGATTGATACGGGCAGCTACGAAGTCGTCTTGGGAATGGATTTTCTTGGCACTTTCCACGCTCACATTGATTGTAGGGCAAGA
This sequence comes from Agapanthus africanus, assembly GCA_030015575.1. Classification (NCBI taxonomy): domain Eukaryota; kingdom Viridiplantae; phylum Streptophyta; class Magnoliopsida; order Asparagales; family Amaryllidaceae; genus Agapanthus; species Agapanthus africanus. The sequence continues at coordinate 241,760,179 of CM057351.1, forward strand.
AAAGTAATTTTCCAGATTCCCGGACATCCCGAGTTTAGCTTCACTGGAGGAAGCAGTTCTGTCGGGCCAGTCGAGTTTAGGGCTAGGCCGACAAATAGTATTCTTGCATTAATGGAAGTTGATAAAGATGAAGAGCCAGCTGTCGTTCGTGATTTTATGGACGTGTTTGAAGATATATCGGGATTACCGCCGAAGCGAGACGTGGAGTTCGTAATTGATCTTATTCCTGGTGCAGCGCCAGTATCCAAAGCGTATTATCCAATGGCACCAGTGGAGTTGGAAGAAGTCAAGAAACAGGTTGCTGAACTGCTTGAGAAGGGTTGGATTCGAAGCAGTAACTCGCCTTGGGGAGCTCTAGTTCTTCTAGTAAAGAAGAAAGATGGCACGAGAAGGATGTGCATCGACTATCGAGAATTAAACAGGGTGACTATTAAGAACAAGTACCCGATCCCTCGTATTGGCGAACTTTTTGAGCAGCTTAGTGGCGCGAGGGTATTCTCGAAGCTGGATTTGCGATCCGGATATCATCAGGTCCGAGTGAAAGCAGAGGATATTGGCAAGACAGCGTTTCGAACTCGGTATGGACATTACGAGTATTTAGTGATGCCCTTCGGAGTAACGAATGCACCGGCGATATTCATGGACTTGATGAACCGAATCTTTTCACCATTCTTGGACCAGTTTATTGTGGTATTCATTGACGATATTCTGGTTTACTCGAAGAGTTTTGAAGAGCATACTGAGCATTTGAGGATCGCACTGCAGACGTTGAGACAGGAGAAGTTGTATGCGAAGATGAGCAAGTGCGAGTTTTGGCTAGAGGAAGTAAAGTTTTTGGGACATGTTGTGTCTGGCGACGGGATCGCCGTCGATCCCGAAAAGATTGCAGCAGCTCGTGATTGGCCAATTCTAAAGAATGTTGCGGAGATAAGAAGCCTTCTTGGACTCGCCGGATATTACAGGAGATTTGTGAAGAACTTTGCTCGTCTGGCGGAGCCGTTGACCAAGCTTACGCTCAAGGAGGTACCTTTTGTATGGACGGATAAGTGTGCGTTAGCTTTTGAGACGTTGAAGCAGAAGTTGATAACCGCCCCTATTCTGGCCGTGCCAGACAATTCCGGAGGATTGGTGATTCACAGCGACGCATCTGGGAAAGGATTGGGATGTGTTTTGATGCAGCATGGGAAGATTGTAGTGTACGCATCAAGACAGTTGAAGACCCATGAGAAGAATTGCCCAACTCATGACTTGGAGCTTGCGGCTGTGATTTTCGCTTTGAAAATTTGGAGACATTACCTTTTAGTCGAAAGGGTCGAAGTTTTCACGGATTATCAGAGCTTGAAGTATGTGTTCACGCAGAAGGAGCTTAATATGAGGCAACGCAGATGGTTGGAGCTGATGGCTGACTACGATCTTGATCTTAAGTACCATCCGGGGAAGGTTAATGTCGTGCCGGATGCGCTTAGTCGGTTACCAGCAATTCAGGTGTTAACTACACAGAAGGAGCTCGTTGAAGATTTTCGAAGATTTGACTTGGAGGTTGTGCTCCTTCATTCTTCGGGACAGTTGATGCAGCTGCAAGTACATTCATCGTTGATCGAGAATATTAAAGCAGCACAATCGCAGGATCCTAGACTGCAAAAGTTTTGAGAACAGGTTGAAGCTGGACTACGAACAGATTTATTGATCCACGAAGATGGTTCGTTGAGATATGGTAGCCGTTTGTGTATACCAAAGGGAGATACTCGTGAAGAACTTATGAAAGAGGCACACAGTTCAGCTTATTCTGTGCATCCAGGAGGCACAAAGATGTACCGAGATATTCGACAGCATTTCTGGTGGGAAGGCATGAAACGGGAGATTGCTCGCTTTGTGGCAAAGTGCTTGGTGTGTCAGCAAGTTAAGGCTGAACATCAAAGGGTTGCTGGTTTATTGCAACCACTTCCGATTCCTCAGTGGAAGTGGGAACATATAACCATGGATTTCGTGACGGCTTTACCGCGGAGTCCAAAAGGCAACAATGTTGTATGGGTGATTGTTGATCGATTGACCAAGGCAGCTCACTTTATCCCTTTTCGGATTGGTCAATCAACTGAGACTTTGGCGGAGCGGTACATGCAGGAGATTGTAAGATTGCATGGAGTACCGGTTGTTTACCCCAATCAGAGCAAAGCTCTGTTCAAATTCCGAGGCGGGAGATGAAGCAACGCTTCATCTTCTCCCAATCAGAGCAAAGCTCTGCTTGGAAAATTTAAACTTTAATAAATGAAGCAACGCTTCAGATTCTTTGCGCTGCGCGCACCGCGCCGCGTGTCAGGCGCAGATGCATCAGCGCAGCGCCCAAGAAGGCGCGCCCAATCAGAGCAAAGCTCTATTTAAAGGAAGCAACGCTTCAGTTGCGCTGCGATATGCGCTGTGCGACACGTGTCAGCAAAGATGCGCTAGCGCAGTTGCGCTGCGCTTTGCGCTGCGCGACACGTGTCAGCACAGATGCGCTAGCGCAGTTGTGCTGCGCTGTGCGCTGCGCGACACGTGTCACGCGCTGGGGCATCTGCGCCAAACAGAATTAAAATTCTAAAGAAATCTTTTCTGTTCTTGTTAAAACAAGAAGATTTTCTTCTGTAAAACAGAAGCCCTTGGATCAAAGATCCAACGGTGGGGAAAATTCCCCAAATCACTCAAAGAAAGATCTCTTTAACAAATTTAACTAATTTATGGGCACTACATATAGGCCCCTAGACCTCAATTCAAAGGCATCAACATTCTTGAAAAAATCAAGAGCTTCAAACAGAGAGAACTCTGAAGAAGTTTCAAGAAAAAGGTAAAAAAACCTTCACAAAATAGAAGAAATTTCTACTAATAGATCATTGATCTAAGAACAAGATCAATGATCTTCACATAATAAACAGTGCTTTGCACTTCTTATGAACCAATGGTTCTTTAAAACAAGAAAAAACAAAATAAAGAACAGTGCTTTGCACTTTTCTATGAACCTTTGGTTCCTGAAATAAGAAAAAACTTGTTTTTTTTCTTTGATCTAAATTAGATCAAGGAAACGAATAGTGCTTCGCACTTCTTTTATGAACCATTGGTTCTTGAATCTAAAAGATTCTCAAATCATAGTGTCTTGCACTTGCAAACTGCGCTGTTGCGCTCCTGGGTTGGCGCAAGCCCCCAGAGCGCGCCACGTGTCAGCAGCGCAGGCGCAGCGCACTGCGCTTGCGTGACACGTGTCAACACCACAAGCGCTTGCGCTCTCTGATTGGCGCAAAACGCCTGATAAATGCAATGCATTTCCTAAAGGGCCAGGCCCAAATCAAAAAGACCAAGCAGGCCAAAATAAATTGCAAAGCAATAAAAGGGCAGAGCCCAAATAAAATTGATGCTCTGCATCATTTATAAAGAGCAGAGCCCAAGTAAAATTGATGCTCTGCATCATTTATAAATGGGCAGAGCCCAAAACAAATTGATGCTCTGCATCCTTTATGGGCAGAGCCCAAATAAAAATAAAAATAAATGCAATGCAAAAGTAAATAAAATGTTGAACATTTTCAACTGGACTTAGCCCAATTCTGGCCGTAAGTCCTCAAATTAAATTGACTGAGCAATATTGCTCTCTTAAATCAATTTATATCCGGTTCGAGGGTACATCTCCGAACTCCTCTGACATATGTCGTTGTAATCATTCAACGTCGTCAGAGAGGTGACGGGTCCCGACGACCACACACATACGTATATGGACTGCGGGGTCCTTAAATTCGTAGACCGAAACGTCCTTAAACTAATATTGGACCGGAACGTCCTTAAACTAATATTGGACCGAAATGTCCTTAAACTAATGTTGGACCGAAACGTTCTTAAACTAATGATGGACCACCACGTCCCTAAACTAGCGATGGACCACCACGTCCCTAAACTGGAACATGGACCACTATGTCCCTAAACTGGAACAATAGAGCCTCTAAATGCTCTTTTGCCGGATCTAAACGATCCCGTTTAAGTTGATCTTAGCCCCCTAACACGGCTAACGTATCCTTAAACATTCAATTGGACTATAAAACTCCAAATCAACTTTGGTTCAAGGGTACATCTCTGAACTCCTCTGACACCTGTCGTTGTAATCCTTCAACGACGTCAGAGAGGTGATGAGTCCTGATGGCCATATATTAAATGGATTACCACATTAAGTTGATCTTAGTCTCAAACAGGACTAACGTATCCTTAACGAACGTTTAAGTTGATCTTAGCCTCAACACGGCTAATGTATCCTTAAACTAAAAATACCAAACCCAAATCTAAGTAAATACGGATTTGGACTAATCCACGTCCTACGGGCGACGGCATTACTCAGTCTCCGTATACAATCCACGGGCAACCACAAACAAAACAAACACACACGACATGAAGTGAAATTCTGGAGAAGGAGAAAGTTGTTACCGTGATGCGGTAGCGTAATTAACTGCAGGGGCTTGCGCCTGCAGGGAAGAGCATCCCCACAATCAAAAACCCCTCAAGCGAGGGGGAATCTGACAAAGTCTGCTACATCGGCTGCATCCGTCTAAACCTCCGATACACGGAGCCATAAATCAACTTGGCATCTTCGGAGAGGTAGACGGATAAAACCAAATAGCATCTGCCCCGAATCCAGGCAAGACGAACCTATGCGGTACTCGTCCCTGTATTCGGAGGGGAACAGATTCTGGCACGCCCGGTGGGACCTTTTCCTCTTTCCACTCCACACTTCGTGTGTCGTCTTCGCGAACCAATCGCGGTTTGTTAATGGTTTCCTTCGGATTTCAAGTTACTAAGATTTGGTCTTTTTCCTAGTGCAGAACTCAAGATTCAATGGCCTTTAACTGCACCAACTGCTCGAAATTCCACTGCAACGGACGCTCCACCTCACCAGGAGGTGTAGTATATGGGCCCCAAGCGGCTTCCTTCCTCGCTCTGCCGGTAGACCAGCTGACCCAAGCCACCACTGGCCTGTTCTTCGGGACCATGATCCCACCTACAAGCTTCCCTACACCAATACCTGCACCGGAAGTGAACAAAAAGTCGGTCTTAGACCGGCTCACTGCTACGACGGCCCCTGTCAACGGGTCGCCCACTGCCAAACTAACAGCTTCGGTTTTCACCAGGCTGGATCAGAATTCTAAAGTGGCTGTCCCAAGGAAGGCAATGACTGCTGCTCCAGAAGTCGTCAAGGCGGCTTCCCCTGTCAAAGATTCAGTCTTTTCAAGACTGGCGATTCCTTCTCCTGTCCCTGCTCGAGGATCCATCTTCGACAGGTTGAATATCACCCCTCAAAGGGCAACCTCGGTCTTTAAGAGGTTAACAGCGACGGCGCCCCATTCAGACAGGGGGCAAAAAGAAGATGTCTCAATCTCCGAGCCAGTCCCAACGGCTCGTCATGCTCGACGTCGCCATTAGCAACGAGTGAGGAAGGCAGGGGGTAACCCCCCCAGGGCTAACTCCACCGGCTCCAGTGGTAGAAGTCAACGCTGCTGTTCCAACTGGGAACAGCTTTGAACTGCTGAGGAGGGTACGTAAGAATTCTCCAACCGCTACATTGAAAAGATCTCCTCCGCCCACGGAGAGAGTTCCGGAAACAAAACAAGAACAGCCCTCTCAACGGCTGTCCTAAAAAATATACAAGGTTTGGCGAAGGGTTCAAGACTCCGTGATCGACCCAGATCACTTTCGTCAACAAAAGAAGACGAAGGTGCAAAAAGAAAAAGACCGTCCTATTAAACAGCATGGGACAACGATCGCTAGGGTACCCACTGCAACGGCCCCTTTAACTTCAACGGCCCCTTCAACTTCAACGGCCCACAAAAGAAGGAGGCCGGAGAAAACCCCCGCGTCGGCGACAAATATCATAGGTGGTGAACCCAAATGCCCTAATTCAGGGGGCATTGTAGTTCATACCGTCTACGTGGCATTTGGTAAAGAAGACAGCCGCATATCTACAGGTCATCGACCGCTCATCCGATCAGTGACCAAGGCACAGGAGCAACAGCAAAAGCTCCAAGAAATGATGAATGCTATGGCTGCACTTACAGGGCCAAAAGAAAACCCTGAAGCGTCCTCGGATGAACGCCAAGAGGAAGAAACCGACGCCGAATTCCTTCGTCGGATATTGGAGAAGAAGGACAAAGAGGCTGCTGAACAAGCAGCCAACATACAGCGTATGGGCCTCCTCTTCCAAGACATGATAGGGATGAGGATACAACAAGATCCTCCGACAGAAAAGCCCCCGATCTTCCTTAGAGACGATAGGGGAGAGACATCAAATCCTCCACCAGCTTTGTCGACGGCTAAAGAGGATACAATCTCCAAAGCTGATTTGGATTAGTACATCGCCCAACAAATACGGGTTCATCATGCGACCGAAGCAGCCGGCCAGGTCGTAAAAACGGGACGGCCATATCCAAGTTGGTACGATCAAATCAAGTACCCACCCGGTTACATAATTCCCAAGTTCCATGTCTACAAAGGGACGGGCAATCCTCACCAGCATGTTGCCCAGTTCAGGGCACTCTGCGGCAACACCGGTGGTGATGACAAGTTTTTACTTCGCCAGTTTGTTGGAAGTTTATCGGATACGGCGTTCGAGTGGTACTCTGAGCTCCCGAACGACTCTATCAAAACCTTCGCGGAGATGGAGCTACTGTTTACTCAGCGTTTTGCAAGCGCCAGTGAACGTACCCCGATGACGACACTGATTAACGCCAGGGTAAAGCCAGGTGAGACGTGGATTCAGTACGCTATACGATGGCGGAACTTATGGTCGAAGTGCGAGCAGCGCATTGAAGAAGCTCCCGCAGTGGGTATGTTTATGGGAACCCTCGATCCACAAGCAACCATCTCGCAGTTTATGATGTTTTTCAAGCCGACTACCTTCCAGGCCTTGATTGACAAGCTACCACAGATGGATCAGATGGGCCATAAACCTCCTCTTCCAAAGCCGGACTCCCGAAATGACAAAGGGAAGGGAAAAGTGATCGTCGTCGCTAATGCTCAACAACAACCGAGCAACTCGAAGCCGGTTGTGCGTCAAAATAATATGCGCCCATACGTAGACCTCGAGGAAAGACTAGGGCGTCCTTACTCTTTTCCCCGCGATAAAACGAGAAGGTTATTCGAGTTGGCATTGCGCAACAGACTCATAAATCTGCCGGATCCAAAACGTCCGTTGCAACCAAGTGACGTCAACGAGCCCAACTACTGTCCTTATCATCGAGTACTAGGCCATCCGATTGAAGACTGCTACGTTTTCAAAAATTGGCTTAAAAACCAGTACCGACAGGGTAAATTCGCGTTATCTGACAAATGGAAGGTGAATCCCCCGCAGCCCCACACATCTAAGGGGACGAATACGCCGGGGGCAACATGCTCCGTCGTTGAAGAAGCTCCTTGGGAGGTTGTATTATCAGCCAAGACAAAGAGGATGCTAAACGATCTTCAGACATGTCCAGCGATCAAGTGGAAGAACCCGTTAGAACCGCAGGTCATTGAAGGGATGTTGAAGCCACGTCCAACTCCAAAGACCGATGGTGGTGGCTCAAGCACTCGCAACCAGCCGTCAAAATCCTCGAAGAAGAAGAAAAAGAAGTCAAAGAAGCCCGTGAAGCCTGGCGACAAGCGCACGGACTTGCAAAAACAAATTGACGCGCTGGAGGAATACAACCAGAAGGCACGGACTCCCATTACACTCCAAGAGTTCGTCGATCATGCCTTTCAAGAAGAAGATGAGGGAGAAAGTTCATCCGATGAATCTGAAGAATGCGTGGCGAGCTGTCATGTAATTTCCCATTGGTTCATGAATGATGAAGAAACTCCTTGTACTGGAACGCTGGGGGCAGATCCTGAATCAAAAATTCTGGGGCCATCAGATGAAGTAATTGACGCATTCCTTAACGAAGCTCGATTGAAAAGTAAAGCTGATCGAGAACGCGAGACGGCTGTATTTGAAAGGGCCAAGCGCCAGCGACTTGATGAAAGAGCTGAGATGATCCCGCTGGAGCAAAACACCCCCGCTGCCGACAAAAGCCAATTCAAGATGAGGAAAAAGTTTGCTAAGGCCATATCAATGGGCATGAAGCTACCATCCTCTGAAGGAAACATCACCGGTGAAGTGGAAACGCACCCCTCCTATTGCTTATATCATCAGAAGGTTTCGCACCCCACTCAAGAGTGCAAAGCTTTCGATAGATGGTGGCAAGGGTATGTAGCTCATCGACAACACTTTAAACGGGAAAAGCGTAAAACTCGTCCGGAGCAAAGAAATACGACCGGAGAGCTTAAAAAAACTACCGGCGATTGTCGCGTGGTTAATACCGGCGGGTCACAAGTGCCTATATTCGGGAGCGATTCTGATGAGGAGCTGGAACTTGCCCCTCTCTTTAAAGAATTCACTTCGGGAAAAGAAGAAGAGCCGAAGGTCTGCGAAAATATCCGGCTGCGGAATCGGACGCTACCTGAAAAGAACCTCGGACCCTTAAACAGAAAAGATAAAGGGAAAGAAAAGGTCTCTGAAGATATCGTCTTAGATGACCAAGTGGTGGAAGAGCTAGCCGCCAAGGACCCGCCAAAGAAGAATAAGGTGGATTACAACGTCTTAGCGCATCTGAGGAAGCTACCCTCACAGCTCAGCATTCTTGACGCTCTTTTGCTATCAAAGGAGGTGAGAGATTCGTTAATTAAGGCACTCTAAGATCCGGAACAATTCCAAGCATGCCTGGTCGAGGAAAAGATGAAGGATGAATTGGAGGAAGTGCACACGGCCGATGTCACTTTCGGCGACGAGGACCTTCTCCTTGGGACGTACGAGCACAATCGCCCCCTCTATGTCTCAGGATACTGTCACGATATAAAGATAGGCAAAATCCTGATCGACAATGGATCCTCCGTTAATCTCCTCAATGTACGGGTCTTAAAAGAAATCTGCATGAGCGTCCAGCACCTTGCTCGTGACAAGATCACCATCTCCGGGTTCGACTCCCAGTCATCAAGAACTCTTGGATCTGTGATACTGACGCTACGCTTCGGGCTACTCGTCATGGACATTAAGTTCCACGTCATAGACGCCAAGACATGCTACAAAGCTTTGCTCGGCCGACCATGGTTACACGAGTACAACATCATCCCTTCTACACAACATCAGTGTATGAAGTATTTTAAGGATGGCTTCGAGTATACCGTGACGGGAGAACTGAACCCGTTCTCTGTGAACGAGGTCCGCAAATACGAAGATGCCAAATACTTCTTACCGGATTTCGAAGATACGGAGAAGTGTCACAAGCCGGAGAATAAAGCTAATGCCACCATCCCTGTCTTCGCAGTGATACCGAGGAGGAAGAGGAGATAGTGTATTCGGGTCCGCCCCAACACAACAAGCCAGGACCGTCCGTTCCTACGTTGATCTTTGGTAGCGACTCGGAAGATGAGATCCATGCTGTATTCTCTGCTCGACCTTCAATACGAAAGTTCGCTGACGAAGAACAAAGTCTATAAGTCGCCATGGTGCCACTTAAACACCATAAAGAACTGGATGCACTTAATATTTACAATGTAGAAGAGATGCAAACGTTCTATATCCCTCCTAGGCGAGAGAGCGAGAAAGCAATTCTATTCTACCGCTCTGAAGAAACCAAGGTGGAAAAAGAAATCTGGCATGGCGCGGATCCTACGCTCGACAGGCTTCAGCCTATCCGTCTTCCCAGATATTATACAGAGGGTTTGAAAAAGCTGCTGAAATGGCAGGGGATATCCTTCAAGCAGACCGTTCAAAAAGCCAAGTTCTATGACAAAATCTGGAACGTTCCTGGAACTCAACGCAAACTGCCTAATGGGAGAATGGAGACAAAAGGACTTGGATACATCCGGTCAAAGAAACGAGAGCTACTAAACGGCTGCTACTTCGTACGACTTCGATGAAGAAGCAGATGCTCAATGGAACAACGCTGATCCTGAGAAAGCAAAAGTTCCAGATGCAAAAGTGCCCAGTCCGTCGTTCGAAGAACGAATGGACAAGCTTATAAAGGAAGCGGATCAAAAAGTCCGGGACGATCATAACCGTGAAATGGTCATATACGAGAAAGCCAAAACGCAACGCCTTCTCCAAAAGGCCGTGAAAGATGAAAATGCCGCTCCTTGTCAACCTGTTATAAAGAAGGCTCGACGCAATAAGTTGAAAGGCCAAAAAGGCGCTCAACAGCAACAAAGCAGGACTAAGAAGCCACGCAAACGGGAGTCGAGCGTTATTGATCTATCACTCATGGAAAAGATGGGTCGAGCGTACTCGTTTCCTCGGGACAAGACGAAGAAAATACTTGACCTCGCTTTAAAACATCGGATGCTTGCACTACCGGAGTCTAAACACCCTGAACAAGCAGGCGAAGTCTCTCACCCGGACTGTTGCTTTTATCACCGAGTGATAGGGCACCCTCTTGAGGACTGCTTCACCTTCAAAAATTGGGTTGAAGATCAGTATCAGCTTGGCAAGTTCGCTCTGTCCGACAACTGGAGGGTAGCGCCGCTACAGAAGCACGAGCCTAAGGCCACGAAACAAGAACCAATTCCACATTGGGATTGGAAGCGAATTCGTACTTGTCACATGATAACGATATTAAAAGAAAAGCCCGAGAACATGGATAACCTTCCCTGGTGCTTCGAAAACAATAACGACGAGATAATCTCAGAATTTCCACCGGCGCCAAAAGAGCTAGAAGACGGAATTCATACCACTGCAGATAACCTCAAGAAAATTGAGTTGGGGACGGCAAACGATCCGCGACCGACATTCATCAGCGAGCTGCTATCTGAAGAAAGGGTGGCTGCGTTAAAGGACGTGCTTCTACAGCATAGAGATTGCTTCGCGTGGAACTATTCCGAAATGCCGGGACTAGATCCAGAAATTGTTGTGCACAGATTGGCGATATCCCCGGACATCAAGCCAGTCAAACAGGTGCCGAGGAGAATACGGCTCGAGCTTGAGATGAGCATCAACGCCGAGGTCAAAAAGTTAATCGACTCTGGCTTCATCCAGGAAGTTCAATACCCTGAATGGATCGCCAACATCATCCCGGTGATGAAGAAAAATGGGACAGTGCGCATATGCGTGGGCTTCCGGGATCTCAATAAAGCCTGCCCGAAAGACGATTTCCCAGTGCCAGTCACCGAACTGATGATAGAAAACACGTCCACTTATGAGGTTTTCTCCTTTATGGACGGCTCGTCAGGGTATAATCAGATAAAGATGGATCCCGAAGACCAGAAGCACACCGCCTTCAGGACTCCTCTGGGAATATGCTGTTACAAGGTGATGCCCTTTGGTCTAAAGAACGCCGGTGCCACCTACCAAAGGGCCATGACGAAAATCTTTGATGACCTTATACACGAAATCGTCGAATGCTATATCGACGATCTCGTGGTTAAAAGAAAATCATACGAGGAACATCTCGAGCATTTGAAGACCGTGTTTCAACGCCTTCGACAGTACAACTTGAAGATGAATCCGCTCAAGTATGCATTCGGAGTTTCCTCTGGAAAATTCCTGGGATTCATCGTCCGACACCGAGGTATTGAGATAGATCCGTCGAAGATCAAGGCGATCATGGAAATGCCTCCGCCAAGGACTCTTAAACAGCTGCGGTCTCTCCAAGGGAAGCTCGCGTATATACGACGATTTATAGCCAACCTTTCAGGCAAGTGCCGTCCTTACAGCCACCTGATGAATAAGGGAACTCCGTTCGTCTGGGATCAAAAATGCCAAAGCGCACTAGACGAGATCAAGCAATACCTGCAGAACCCGCCGGTGTTGGCTGCTCCGGTCAAGGGAAAACCCCTCATTCTTTATACAACCGCCATCGAAGGTTCCTTAGACGCATTATGGGCACAAGAGAACGATCAAGGGAAAGAAAGAGCACTCTACTACTTAAGTCGAGTTCTGCTGGGGGCAGAAATCAACTACTCTCCCATTGAAAAACACTGCCTGGCGTTGATCTTCGCGATAACAAAGCTCAGGCACTATGCGTTGGCGCACGAGGTCCGTCTCATTTCAAAGGTGAACCCCCTTAAATACTTGATGTTGAAGGCCATGTTGACGGGACGACTCGCTAAATGGGCCTTGCTCTTGATGGAGTTCTCGATAACATATCAACCTCTCAAGGCAGTGAAAGGCCAGGCCATCGCCGACTTCCTCGTTGAGCATCCGATACCGACCGACTCTCCTTTAAACTGCGATCTCCCAGACGAACATGCGTTTGATGCGATCGACGGTGATAATACCCGATGGGAGCTTTATTTCGACGGAGCATCTTCCGTGAAGAAGCACAAACAAAGTACCCCTATAATCAAATCGGGGGTAGGACTCATCTTTGTAACTCTACAAGGAAGGATAATGCGCTACGCGTTCTCCCTGACGGAGCCGAGGACAAACAACGAAACCGAATACGAAGCTCTGATAGCAGGCCTCGAGATCGCCATTGACATGGGAATTGAAAACCTCCTCATATACGGGGATTCTCAACTGGGCGTTAGTCAAGTAAACGGTGACTACCAAACGTGCAAACCGGAGTTGGTGAAGTACGGTGAAAAGGTGCAACAACTGTTGACCCAAATTCCCTCCTATACTTTGGAGAACATACCGCGTGCGGAAAACAGCAAAGCGGACGCATTGGCCAAACTTGCTAAAGAACTGGCTGACGAGAACCTCGATGACGTTAGAATCATGGTACAAAGCCGTCGGGTGCTTGCCCCAGCAGAAATATCTCCGGAATCATCCGAAGAAAAAGGAGCGAACGAGTAGACTACCCTGCAAGTAAAAGATTGGGAAAATACCGAGGATTGGAAAGAAGTCTTCATAGATTACTTTAAATCCCACCGAATGCCTGAAGAAGCGTCCACAAGACATCAGCTCATAAAACGAGCTCTGTCTTTTGCCTTCGTCAACAATACTCTATACAAGAGGTCATTTGATTCTCTATGGTTGAGATGCTTAGGACCTGACGAAGCGAAAAGGGCAGTCCAGGAAGTTCATGACGGACTCTGCGGTTCTCACCAAGCAGGCCCAAAGATGAAGTTGAAGATCAAACGGATGGGCTACTATTGGCCCACGATGATCCAGGACTGCCTCGAATATGCGAAGTAATGCCACTCATGCCAAATTCATGGGGACTTCATCCATCAGCATCCGAATCCACTACATCCAACGGTGGCTAGCTGGCCATTCGAAATGTGGGGGACTGATATAGTCGGCCCCATCGAGCCAGCATCGTCTAGAGGACATCGTTTCATCCTAGCGACGACTGACTACTTCTCTAAGTGGGCAGAAGCGGTACCGCTGAGGGAAGTAAAGACGGAGAATATCCTCCATTTCTTCAAGACGCATGTCATATATCGGTTTGGAACGCCAAGACGAATCATCTCCGATAACGGGCCAGCCTACAGAAGCCACAAAATCAGTCGCTTCGCGCAACAGCATAATATAGACTGGAGATATTCCTCAGTTTATAATCCGCGAGCTAACGGTCTAGCTGAGGCCTTCAACAAGACCCTGGCGAAAATCATGAAAAAGACGGTGTCCCGAAATAAGAGAGACTGGCACGAGAGACTGCAAGAGGCTCTCTGGGCGTACCGAACTACGTTCAAGACGGCCACAAACACAACGCCGTATGCGTTGGTATTTGGGACGGAAGTAGTACTCCCCCTTGAGATAGAGTTACCCTCTCTACGAGTGGCAGTCCACTACGAGCTGACAGACGAAGAAAATGCTCACCTTCGGCTTGAGGAGCTTGACGCCCTCGATGAAACCCGGCTCATAGCGCAATAAAATTTGGAAGCTTATAAAGCAAAGATGACGCGCTCATATGAAAGATTAACCCGACCAAGGACGTTCCGCCAAGGCGAACTCGTGCTAATGGTCAAAAGGCCTATGATTCCCAATCGCGCCAAGCAAGGAAAATTCGAGCCAAACTATGAAGGCCCATACATCATAGATAAGGTCTACCAGGGTGGGGCCTATCTACTCATGGACATGCACGGTGAAAGGCCTTTCAGGCCAATAAACGGTCGCTTCCTAAAGAAATACTATGCTTAATGAGCCACAGCCTAGGTCAATGGTAGATGACGACGACTATGTCCGCTCGCAATTTTCCTAAGCTCAAACTCTATCAGCAGTAGCCGGCCTTCTCAAAGTCGGACCGAAACGTCCTTAAACTAATAGCGGACCGAAACGTCCGTAAACTACTACCGCAACATCTTTAGGCTGACGAGATATAAAAAAAACATATAAAAATAAAATTAAAAAAAACAGTATGTCCGTAAGCAAAAAGGGCACGGATGAAAACCCGAAAGGGCTCCGTGAGTAAAAACAGCAGGGCTACCGGCGAGTGTTTGTGAAAACCTGAAAGGGCGCGACCTCGTAAAAAAAGGGGGAGAAAAAGAAAAAAAAAGGAATAAATAAAAACGATATGTCCATAAGCAAAATGGGCACAGATGAAAACCCGAAAGGGCTCCGTGAGTAAAAACAGCAGGGCTACCGACGAGTGTTTGTGAAAACCTGAAAGGGCGCAACCTCGTTAAAGGAAACTTACAGGGTCCTCTCGACCTTGTAAGGAGAAACTACCTGCGTGAGATCCTTACGACTCATAAGGGAGCAACACACTTAGGGATCCTCACGATTCCTAGGGATAAAATACACTCGCGAGATCCTCACGACTCGTGAGGAGAACTCTCTTATGGGACCCTCACGGCTCATAAGATTTGAAAGTCTTAAGTTACAGAGATCTAAACCTGTGCTTAAGCAAACCCCCACAAACTTCCAATATTGCCCTACAAGTGTTTCAATACTGACCCTTGTATACAATCCACGGGCGCGAATAAACATTTCCCTAACCAAGTCTCATCCGTGACTGGGGATATGTTCGCATGGTAAACAACCCTTGTAAGTCCTCTCGACTTACAAGGAGAAAGCCCTCTTATAGGATCCTTACGACTTACAGAGGAACAAACACTTAGGAATCCTCACGATTCCTAAGGAGAAAATACACCTACCCGGTCCTCAAGACTTGTAGGGAGAAATATCTTTGTGAAACCCTTACGGCTCACGAAGTCGAAAGCCTTAGTCGACAGGACCTTAACCCTGATCGCTAAGCCACCTTTGTTTGACATCGACAGAGGCATATGATGATTCGCTCCTGGTAATATCCCAGTTGTAGCGGTGCTGATGCCGAAATCGGTGTCTAATTCTCGGTTTACAACGAAAAACCAGTAGGCCGCACATGCATACGAAATAGTCGAAAGGATGGGGCAACTTGCAATAAAAAGCAGCAAGTAAAAACGTATGCATACAAAATTGCCGAAATGATTGGGAAACTCGCAATAAAAAGCAGCGGGTAAAAATGAAATAAAAAGCCGAAATGATTGGGCAACTCGCAATAAAAAGCAGCGAGTAAGAAAAAAATAAATAGCCGGAATGATTGGGCACCGCGAAAAAATAGCCGAAATGATTGGGCAATCGCGACCTTCGCGATATAAAAGCAGAAATGATAGAGCATCGCGGAAATAAAACAAAAAAATGATGATAAAACTTTGGCCCTACAGTTAAGATCACATCGATCCCTGTTTACAATCCAAGGGCGTAAACAAAGAGGGAACCATACTTTCCCAACAAGCTCCGCCAGAAGACGAAGCCAAACCTCGACGGTTCATTCTAACTCCGAAGAAAGTAGTGTCTTCAGCCAACACCTCAACTCACGGATACAAACACTCCTTGACGAGAGCCTCCTGATCCGCGTAGACTCGTAGAGCAACCAGTGCCTCCGTGGGAAATTCTCGACTCGTTTCAACTCCAAGGAAACAAATAATCCTTGGCGCTAGGGAAACAAATAATCCTTAGCAAATTCCTCGACTCACGGATACAAACACTCCTTGACGAGAGCCTCCTGATCCGCGTCGACTCGCAGAGCAACCAGTGCCTCCGTGGGAAATTCTCGACTCGTTTCAACTCCAAGGAAACAAATAATCCTTGGCGCTAGGGAAACAAATAATCCTTAGCAAATTCCTCGACTCACGGATACAAACACTCCTTGACGAGAGCCTCCTGATCCGCGTCGACTCGCAGAGCAACCAGTGCCTCCGTGGGAAATTCTCGACTCGTTTCAAACCCTAAGGAAACAAATAATCCTTGTCTCTAGGGAAACAAATAATCCTTAGCAAATTCCTCGACTCACGGATACAAACACTCCTTGATGAGAGCCTCCTGATCTGCGTCAACTCGCAGAGCAACCAGTGCCTCCGTGGGAAATTCTCGACCCGTTTCAACTCCAAGGAAACAAATAATCCTTGGCGCTAGGGAAACAAATAATCCTTAGCAAATTCCTCGACTCACGGATACAAACACTCCTTGACGAGAGCCTCCTGATCCGCGTCGACCCGCAGAGCAACCAGTGCCTCCGTGGGAAATTCTCGACTCGTTTCAAACCCCAAGGAAACAAATAATCCTTGGCGCTAGGGAAACAAATAATCCTTGGCAAACACCTCGACTCACGGATACAAACACTCCTTGACGAAAGCCTCCTGATCCGCGTCGACTCGCAGAGCAACCAGTGCCTCCGTGGGAAATTCTCGACTCGTTTCAAACCCCAAGGAAACAAATAATCCTTGGCGCTAGGGAAACAAATAATCCTTAGCAAACACCTCGACTCACGGATACAAACACTCCTTGACGAGAGCCTCCTGATCCGCCTCGACTCACGGATACAAACACTCCTTGACGAGGGCCTCCTGATCCGCGTCGACTCGCAGAGAAACCAGTGTCTCCGCGGAAAATTCCCGATTCGTCTCAACTTGCAAGATGAAGCCTCAGGCAGCAGAGACTAAAAAACTTGCTTCGTGAACAATGGGACCCTGCAAGTCGATCTAAACGGTCTCTTGCATACTATTCACGGGTCTCACTCTCCGAAGTCGAGTTTTGACAAGGAGGGAAACAACCGCTTACGAGTCCTCTCGACTCGTAAGAGGGAAAAATTTTCTTACAGGATCCTTACGACCTATAAGAGAAAACACACTTAGGAATCCTCATGACTCCTAAGGAAAAAAACCCACCTATGAGATCCTCTCGATCCGTAGGGAGAAAAGTCTCTATGAGACCCTCACGGCTCATAGAGTTGAAAAGTCTTAGGCAGCAGATCTGAACCTGCGGCCTAAGCCATCGCTGTTTCTTGAGAGGGTCGGGATACTCGCTCTAATCATCCGTCAACCATGGTTATTAAGACAGCCTGCTAACAATAAAAGAAAGAAGAAAATGACAGAAAGAACATCCGATTTACATTTGATCAAGCGTTCGAGACGCACTCATTTATGCATGGGCAGAAGACTCAGGATGAGAAATAAGACAAGCTGAAATAAAAAAAAGGGGTTTCCATTCATATTGCTAAAAAATTTTACAATCATAAAAGCAATGAATAAGAAACATTATTCAAATTATTACAACGGTATAACCTCAGATCCGGGGCACGGATTGAGGAATTCAAAAGTAAGGCCATCCAGATTTCTTCTGGCCTTTCTAATTATTCTTATGCGCAGCCTCTCGCGCTCTTGTGTGTCAAGATCCTCGGCAAGCCCTCCCGGCCTTCCATAAGCAGCAACTATCGTCGTCTGCTGGAAGATTTGATGTAGAATGTCAATGAGGCTGTCCCGCCGTTTCTTCGAGATCAGCCCCGACAGGTATACTGAATGCACCTTGTCTTCGGCATCATCCAGCGCATTGAGCGGTAGGGCCTCGTGAAGACCCGAAAGTGCTCTCCATATTGCTCCCAGCACGAATTTCAAGAGAGCCGAACGACGAGGAAGCAGCCAACCACCGCTTGCGTTCAGACGACCCATGACCTCTGCACATTGAGCGTCTGTAAACTCCTGGTTTTGTTGACGACCCTGTGCGCGGATATCGTCATAGGTGATGAACTCGTGCAAACTGTATAGATGCACCGCCATTATGCCTGGAGGAAATACCACAGGAAGATTAGCGATAGAAGAAAAATAATATACACAGAGGGCTAAATTCCTCGAGAGCAAATCTCTGTTCAGGGATTAGAACCCATGAACAAAAGCTCTGCAGATCTATAAGTTTTTTTTGAGAGCGAAGCTCTGTTTATGAAACCCCAATGGGGGTCTCTTTAGATCAAAAGATCTGTAAGAGCAAAGCTCTTTGGTTGAGATTAATTTAAATTAATTTGATTTACATTAATTTTACTTAAAGTTTCTAATTTTGAAAATGAGCAAAGCTCTGCTGGTGAAACCCCGAAGGGATTTTCTTTAGATCGGAAGATCTATGAGAGCAAAGCTCTGTTGGTTAAGATTAATTAAAATCAATTTAATCTAAGAATCAATTTTACCTAAAGTTTTTCTAAAAACTTTGGAAAGGAGAGCAAAGCTCTGGAGTTCTTGAAGGCAAGAGCAAAGCTCTGAAGTTTTTTGAAAATAAAAATCTGAAAGATGATAAGCATCTGTAGGGGACCAAAGGTCCTATTTATAGGCATCAAGTGCCTCTTCAAGTTCCAAAAGTTCCCACGGCGGTTGGAATTCCGCCACCGTTGCGCTCACGTTTGGGGCGACGTAAGCGCAACGGTGGGGGGGGGGCATTTGTTTACCCCAATCAGAGCAAAGCTCTGTTCAAATTCCGAGGCGGGAGATGAAGCAACGCTTCAGCTTCCCCCAATCAGAGAAAAGCTCTGCTTGGAAAATTTAAACTTTAATAAATGAAGCAACGCTTCAGATTCTTTGCGCTGCGCGCAACGCGCCGCGTGTCAGGCGCAGATGCATCAGCGCAGCGCCCAAGAAGGCGCGCCCAATCAGAGCAAAACTCTATTTAAAGGAAGCAACGCTTCAGTTGCGCTGCGATGTGCGCTGCGCGACACGTGTCAGCACAGATGCGCTAGCGCAGTTGCGCTGCGCTGTGCGCTGCGCGACACGTGTCAGCACAGATGCGCTAGCGCAGTTATGCTGCGCTGTGCGTTGTGCGACACGTGTCAGCACAAAAGCGCTAGCGCAGTTGCGCTGCGCTGCACGACACGTGTCACGCGCTGGGGCATCTGCGCCAAACAGAATTAAAATTCTAAAGAAATCTTTTCTGTTCTTGTTAAAACAAGAAGATTTTCTTCTGTAAAACAGAAGCCCTTGGATCAAAGATCCAACGGTGGGGAAAATTCCCCAAATCACTCAGAGAAAGATCTCTTTAACAAATTTAACTAATTTATGGGCACTATATAAAGGCCCCTAGACCTCAATTCAAAGGCATCAACATTCTTGAAAAAATCAAGAGCTTCAAACAGAGAGAACTCTGAAGAAGTTTCAAGAAAAAGGTAAAAAAACCTTCACAAAATAGAAGAAATTTCTTCTAATAGATCATTGATCTAAGAACAAGATCAATGATCTTCACATAATAAACAGTGCTTTGCACTTCTTATGAACCAATGGTTCTTTAAAACAAGAAAAACAAAATAAAGAACAGTGTTTTGCACTTTTCTATGAACCTTTGGTTCCTGAAATAAGAAAAAACTTGTTTTTTTTTCTTTGATCTAAATTAGATCAAGAAAACGAATAGTGCTTCGCACTTCTTTTATGAACCATTGGTTCTTGAATCTAAAAGATTCTCAAATCATAGTGCCTTGCACTTGCAAACTGCGCTGTTGCGCTCCTGGGTTGGCGCAAGCCCCCAGAACGCGCCACGTGTCAGCAGCGCAGGCGCAGCGCATTAGCGCAGCGCACTGCGCTTGCAAGACACGTGTCAACACCACAAGCGCTTGCGCTCTCTGATTGGTGCAAAACGCCTAATAAATGCAATGCATTTCCTAAAGGGCCAGGCCCAAATTAAAAAGACCAAGCAGGCTAAAATAAATTGCAAAGCAATAAAAGGGCAGAGCCCAAATAAAATTGATGCTCTGCATCATTTATAAAGAGCAGAGCCTAAGTAAAATTGATGCTCTGCATCATTTATAAATGGGCAGAGCCCGAAACAAATTGATGCTCTGCATCCTTTATGGGCAGAGCCCAAATAAAAATAAAAAGAAATGCAATGCAAAAGTAAATAAAATGTTGAATATTTTCAACTAGACTTAGCCCAATTCTGGCCGTAAGTCCTCAAATTAAATTGACTGAGAAAGATTGCTCTCTTAAATCAATTTATATCCGGTTCGAGGGTACATCTCCGAACTCCTCTGACATATGTCGTTGTAATCATTCAACGTCGTCAGAGAGGTGACGGGTCCCGACGACCACACACATACGTATATGGACTGCAGGGTCCTTAAACTCGTGGACCGAAACGTCCTTAAACTAATATTGGACCGGAATGTCCTTAAACTAATGTTGGACCGAAACGTCCTTAAACTAATGATGGACCACCACGTCCCTAAACTAGCGATGGACCACCACGTCCCTAAACTGGAACATGGACCACTATGTCCCTAAACTGGAACAATAGAGCCTCCAAATGCTCTTTTGCCGGATCTAAACGATTCCGTTTAAGTTGATCTTAGCCCCCAAACACGGCTAACGTATCCTTAAACATTCAATTGGACTATAAAACTCCAAATCAACTTTGGTTCAAGGGTACATCTCTGAACTCCTCTGACACCTTTCGTTGTAATCCTTCAACGACGTCAGAGAGGTGATGAGTCCCGATGGCCATATATTAAATGGATTACCACGTTAAGTTGATCTTAGTCTCAAACAGGACTAACGTATCCTTAACGAACGTTTAAGTTGATCTTAGCCTCAACACGGCTAATGTATCCTTAAACTAAAAATACCAAACCCAAATCTAAGTAAATACGGATTTGGACTAATCCACGTCCTACGGGCGACGGCATTACTCAGTCTCCGTATACAATCCACGGGCAACCACAAACAAAACAAACACACACGACATGAAGTGAAATTCTGGAGAAGGAGAAAGTTGTTACCGCGATGCGGTAGCGTAATTAACTGCAGGGGCTTGCGCCTGCAGGGAAGAGCGTCCCCACAATCAAAAACCCCTCAAGCGAGGGGGAATCTGACAAAGTCTGCTACATCGGCTGCATCCGTCTAAACCTCCGATACACGGTGCCATAAATCAACTTGGCATCTTCGGAGAGGTAGACGGATAAAACCAAATAGCATCTGCCCCGAATCTCACGCAAGACGAACCTACGCGGTACTCGTCCCTATATTCGGAGGGGAACACTGGTAAGCATCGTGTCCGATCGTGACACTCGATTTTTATCACACTTCTGGAGGAGTTTACAGGAAAGTTTGGGGACTCGATTGAAGTTTAGCACAGCTTATCATCCTCAAACTGATGGTCAGTCAGAGAGAACAATCCAAACTCTTGAAGATATGTTGAGAGCATGCATGTTGGACTTCAAGGGGTCTTGGGAGGATCATCTACATTTGGTGGAATTTTCTTACAACAACAGTTTTCAGGCAACTATCCAGATGGCTCCGTTTGAAGCTTTGTATGGTCGTAAATGCCGTTCACCTGTTTGCTGGGACGATGTCGGTGAACGAAGACTATTGGGACCAGATTTGGTTGTGCAGACAGTTGAGAAGGTTAACACTATCAGAAATCATATGAAAGCAGCTCAAGACCGACAGAAGAGTTGGGCAGATACGTCGAGAAGACCTCTGGAGTTCGCCGTGGGTGATTTAGTATTCCTGAAGATATCACCGACTAGAGGGGTGATTCGTTTTGGAAGTCGAGGAAAACTTAGTCCTCGATTTGTTGGACCCTTTGAGATCTTGGAGCGTGTTGGTGAGGTAGCATATCGTTTAGCGTTACCGCAGTCCTTGGCGAATATGCATGATGTGTTTCACGTATCTCAACTCCGTAAGTATGTTCGAGATGAAACGCATGTATTGGATCATTCGGAGCTGACGGTACGAGAAGACTTGACTTTCGAGGAGCGACCGGTTGAAATTGTGGATCGAAGGGAAAAGGTTCTTAAGAACAAGGTGATCCCTCTTGTGCTTATTTCTTGGGGTAATCACTCGCATGGAGAGTCCACTTGGGAACGAGAAGATGAAATCCGGCAGAAGTTTCCTCATCTTTTCTTGTAGTTTTGTCGTCTATCTTTGTATTCTTGGAATTTCGAGGACGGAATTCTTTTGTAGTTGAGTATAATGTAACAACCGAGCCCAATGCTACTAATTTCTGTTACCGTATGAATGGTGCATGGTATTATTTCATTGATCCTATTTGACTGTTGTTAGTTATAAATTTTACCCGACAATTCATTTCTGCATATAACAATTTAGGGCATCTAAAATAAAATTAAAAATATTTGACATGGCATGCTTAACACCCCTAACCCTGTTGTAGCGTCCTTGCATCGTGTTCTCGTCCTGTTCAGTGAAACGGGCGAGTTTGGACGGCTACGCACGCGTACGTGTGTTCGTTTTGGGGGTATGCTTTTTGATTGTAAAATACTTCATTTTAAATTTTGGATCCCGCCTAAAATTTTCTTATTTCAATTTCAAATTTTTGGACCCGATCCGGGCGCAATTTGGAAATACTTTACATTTGCGCCAAATCCCAATTTCTATTATTTCTTTAACCGTCGAATATATATAAATTTAACCCATAATATATTTTCATATTTTCTTAAATCTTTAAAAAGATTTCTTTTCCTAACCAAACCCCACAAATCCTTTCACCCAGCCAATCAAATTTCTCGTAACCCCGTGGGCCCTACTCTCTCTCTCCCCCCGTCTCTCTCTCTCTCCCCCCTATATAATTTTCTCTTCCTCCTCCTTTCTTTTCCTTCACGTAACGCGAACCCAACCTCGTGAAGCCCTAGCCGCCGTGCCCTTTGCCGCCGCAGCCCCAACGCCGACGCCATCATCACCGACCGCATCGCCTCCTTGCCCTCGTTCGCTCTACTGCACCTTCTTCCTCCTTCATCAACTCCCCGTGCACCCTGCACCGGCAACAGCGGCCACCTGCACACCGCCCGCACCTCGTGGGATCGCCGCCGGCGATCTTGATCCGTCCCCCCGACCTCGTGCATCCCTCGGTAAGTGTCTTCTTCTCTTTCTCCTCTCCTCCTCTCTTCTTCTTTCTTCTTCTTCTTCCCGGTTCATGTTTTCTTGATATGTAGGTTTCCGTCGCTGTCGTCGTAGGCCGACCGCCGGAGCTCCGTAGACGTGATCGGCGACCACAACCCCCCCACAGATCTTCGTGAGCATCCCCTTCTCCATCCTCCTTCCCTTCTTCTTTATTTTCTTTTCTTTTCTTGTTGCATTCTTGATCGTTCACTGTTTTGTATCTCGCCGGAATCCGGCCGTGTCGGCGACGTGTCCCGACGTTCCAGCGTGGTAGCCCGACCCGTGTGGCTTCATTGTCCGTCGTTTGGGTTCATTCCGTGAACCATGCTCCCGTCGCGAGATTTCCCCGCCGACGTTTAACGTTCCGTTTTCCCGATTCGCGACCCGTCGAGGCAAGTACCTCTTGCTACATGCTAAACAATATTTATATATACATTGATGATACCATAAACCTGCAGTTTAATTTTAGCACTATAATTTCCCACTTTCGTGTTCAATGTTGTCATATATCATTTTATCTTCCAAACCTGGAACCTACCGTTTGTAATTACTGTATTGAATATAATAATCACATTGCATGTTTTAATCACGCTTTCACTATTGACGTGGCTTATGGCACTTTCTCTACAGTTTTACTTCATTCGGACACTCGTGTACATTTAACCTGTATTAGCTGTGATTTCATCCATTGAATATATATATATATATATATATATATATATATATCATTGCATCCATAAGATTCTTAAAACTTGTTAACATGATTTAACGGCCATAACTGTCATACTGTATTCTTATAATGTTGAAATTATCTCTGGAACACAACGGATAACTGTATTGCTATTTAATTGAATCTGCCTTATTGTTTAATGCATTGCTATATTTATGTGTTGATATCCATGCTTGATTATGTAACTGAGTATGAGCACACCCATGATATCGTTTACATCTTGATCTGACTTGCTACATACATATTGATTGACTCGACATGGTACCGTATACTGCTTGACTTGACCTGATGTACCATGACCTGACCCGCTACCTGATCTTGTGCCTAATGCCAACAAACCTGACATGTAGTCCTCATGGACCGTTCCTGTTGTCTATCCAGACAAACCTGCTTACCTGATCCTGTGTTGGCATTAGTTCTTGAGTACGGAATACCTGACTTGATAAACACATATAACCTGGGGGTATGGGGAAATCAAAGGTGAAACCTGACTTGTAACTCAACAGTTCACTACCTGTTCTGATCAGTTTAGAGGCTAGGCCAGCCTTGGAATGACGCTGCTGACATCATTCATCTGTACATATTCCTGTTTAGTGCCTAGCGGCATGTCTCGGTTTCAGCCCGAGAATCTGGGCCGTGGTCTCGGGTATGCACGGGATACTATTGAGTTACATCGATGATTCATCAATTTGATTTCAAAGACTTTAGAACAGAAAACCTGATAGAACAGTTTAGTTTACCCACTGCACACTACCCTGCACTGCTCTGATTTATATTATTGTTACCCTTGCTTTATTCATGTTTATATTCGCATTGCCTATTACCCTGTTTATATGTTATTACTTGATGACTTGACGCGCTGACGTCTGGGTTTTGCATGGCCCAGATTCTGTACCGCTGTTGCAGTCCGAGCAGGAGCATTTCAGCCAACCGGCTGAGCTGTGAGTGTGAGCAGTAGTTAGTTTTTCTTTCCTGCATTTTTATTCCTGATGTGAGCCCGCATTATGGGACATACATTCCAGTTATTTTGTATTGGATCTTTCGCTTCTGCATTTTATTATTCTTGACTCATGTTATCTTGGATTATGGACATGTTTTTAGATAGTTTTATTTTGTTCTTGATATCTCTATAGCCGTAATGTGACTGTGGATGGATACTTTCTACCCACAGGTAGCATGGTTGGCTATGTCACGTACCCATTTTAGCGTACTCTGGGAAGCGGGGCGTGACATAAAGAATGATCACATTTTCCCAGTTCTCTATCTCTCTTAAGCCCCCGTAACATATTACATATGTGGGATCCTGATCCGGTATCTATTACCCAGAATGTAGAGTGTACTGAAAACAATTCTCGGTAATGAACACATCCGAAGAAGATGCATCAACATGCTCATTCCTCATTCGAGTTGCATGGGAATCCGGGTATTCCCCTATTTCCTACTGAAACTTATAACAATTATAAGGTAGAGCGGAACCAACATTCCCCAGCTAAGTATAATAAGCGGGTTCGGTCAATACATCCATATTATTATCTTGATTAAGGCATGTCATGGTCGCAACCGAGAGAGAGAGAGAGAGAGAGAGAGAGAAGAAAACACTGCGTGCGCTCTTGCAAGATTAGATTGGTTATTATTTATCTAATCAGGATGGCTCCCACTGTTTTTATCAAATTTTCCTTCAAACCCTAAAAGGTAAGACTAGCCGGGATTAATTACACCCTACAAGTTCGCTAACCGGTCAGCCAGGCCAGTGTCGGTACTTTGAGGGAGGTTCCCCGTGCTTTCGCACGGACCTAATTAAAATAAACCTCGTTTTCCCAGGGGTGTAACCCCGTTGACACCTTTCTAAACACCTACTGGATTACCTAATTGTAAAGTGCGAAACACTCCCAGGAGTAACACTTACTCGCAGTGGGTATCGGGATCCAACTATCTCATAGAAGGCATGCAATCTCATTGCAACTTTTTCAACACTTGAAATTCCCGATAATGTTTTTTCCCCTAGCAACTCATGACCTTGGCTATGGTCAACAAATCATAAGCGCTAGCCAAGTTCAACCCGTCATTTCCTGATTGAATTAAACCCACCCGTACGACCCTTAACTATGGTCAACAAAGTCGTACGACTACCCTAATCCAATCGCATCATATGCTTGCAAATAGGCACTAATTAGCTACCGCATACTACGCCTTGGCTATGGTCAACAAACGTAGCACGAATACTAAATAGCACTTATCTGAAATGACGGACGGCTACGACAGGTTTTAAGAAAACCTTTTGCGTAATGAACTTGATATCGTTGTAGAATCGAGTGATTTGAAAAGAAGTGGTTTAAGCTCCGCTTTTAAAATCGAGTTTTTCAAAATAAACCAAGTGGGTGTAGCATCTGCTAGCTTTTGCTAAAGAAGTCACTCCCGGTGAGGGGATCTAGGCTCTTTCCTCATCGAATGAGGTGCTGGATATTTATCAAGGAATACCACCATGCAAAGCAAGAACTAGAGCTACCTTTTTGAAAATTTGATTCCACGACATCATTGGTTTTCTTTCCTTTTCATTAATCTCATTAATGAAGTCCCATCATTTATGCTTCTTAAGCATCACAGATAAAGAAACGAAAATACAACGTACGTTTATGCCATACGCATTCGCCACGGGATCCCGTCATGTACCGTTAGGTTAGTTAACTAACGGCAGAGCGGGGGCAGGACTAGCGCGGATGCAAAACATAAGTAACGTTTATTATATATCATATATATATAATATAAAGCATTCATCTCACGCGGTTATATGATCTCAACACAGAACATTGCAACATAAATCAACATATGAAATATAGGATATACTAGGAGGTCCGTGTTTTAAATCAAGCAAGTAAAAAACACGGATTCCACGGTCGTGATGAATAGCCAAACCCACATCCCTAGACCCCTATGAGAGCGGCAAGCAACCCTACCAATTCTAGAGTTAGGAGATCCGGTCTCGACTCTTCGAGATGGTCTCCCACTGGACTCCAGAACCCGATTACTTGTGCTCCCCGCCTTGGGTTTATCCTAATGCGGAAAAGTAAATAATATACATCAATGGTGACATCATCCTCAACCCGGAAGTGTCCCGATAAAAGAATATTACATATAAATTATTAAATGAATGAAAATGAAAAACTCTCATCTCACGCAAAAAAAAACCCGGCTATTCAAACACGACGATCCAATATAATATATCACAGCAACACATAGCATCGCATGTTATCAACGTAAGTAAATATGCGTATCCCAATTGTCGTTGACGTATAGCAACGAAACCGGCGATACACCACATATTACACTTACGTCGCAGAAAAGAAATAAAAACTACAATAGTTAGAATCTGCAACATCCTTAGACATCATAAACCCTAAATATCACATACTTCAGATTTCATGCGTAACCATATAAATTCCTTAGACATCATAAACCCGGAATATCACATATTATGAATTTCATGCTTAACATTATAAACCCGGCATTATAGTCTCAAATTGAAAATACTTTTCAATAACCAGTCGGGCAATTCAACAATATTCCCGACAAATGATCGAATGCTCATCGGAAACATTGGTAGACGACCGCACCCCCGATGCCATCGAGGAAGTGCACTTAGGTGGAACACCGCGGCCGCGAGCACCCGAGCGGATGCTTTTGGCAACGGGGTTCTCCTGCAGTCACTTAGTCGGGGCGATAGGGCGTAGCTATATATTAGTGTTACCCGGCGAGTGTTCGCGTACTGTTCGAGATTGCGACGGAGTTTTGATTCGAATCAAAATCTCGCGGCAACCGATCAAAAGAAACTAAATTGCTAGATTCACAAAATTCTAATTAGTTTTCACAAAACTAATTATTGTGGATTCCAAATATTGTATCACAAATCACAAATATACGATGTTAAACATTTCGATCGATTTATCAAACACCCAAAATTCCCACAGACCTCAACACTCGAGTCACACTTAAAAATACCCAGAATGTGCCACAAGTATCTATGGATCGGCACAAGAAGACACGTTCCCTGCCTCACCAACGGCACCGCGGAACCGCGGCTAAACCCATGGTTTGGCCGCGGTTGCGCGGCCGTTTGGTCGAGTTGGGCCATCGATTTTCTTGGGGATCCATATAAAACCCTGCACAATTTTCTGCATATTTTTTATTTGGAAAAATCCAACTTTTGGAAAAATTTCCAGAGACTAGGGTTTTTTCGGGTTTCGAAGTTCGATCGAACACTTTAACTTCATCTAGACGACTCCTAATGCTCTAGCTTGGTTTTGATACCACTGCTGGGTTCACTTAGCACCCTCACTAGGTTTCGACAAGTATCAAGTATGCAATTTCAAAAAATCTAGGGTGCTAAGCTACCCGAAACAAGAATCTAACTAGAGAATTAGGGTTTTTAAAGCATGTAAACAACTTTACACTAAGTGAACAAGGAATACAACCTTTGTAGACCGGTCCTTCACTTCTAAAGCTCCGTGTAGTAGTCCATTAGCTCCAAATAGTGGTCCCCCAAACTCTTCTTAGGCTCCACTAGGCGAAAGGAACGAGCTTGCTTAAGGATCTTCGAGGCCAAAAATGATCTACGTCGAAGAATCTCTAACTCAAGCTACTTCTTCACTAATTGAGAAATTAGTGAAGTAAACAATCTATACTAAATGGCTAGTTTGGTATAGATTGATGAAGTAGGAATTTTGCTCGCTTTAGAATTATTTTTCTCTCTTTTTTTCACCTCTTTCAAAAGCTAAAAAACAAAGAATAAGATGATCAAGGTCAAGTCATGAACCATGGTGTTAAAAATATCTCATATATCATTTGTAGAGACTTAACCATGGTTAAAGATAATGGTTGGGCTAATAAATATCTAGAGTAAAACAAAATTAAGTCAAGGCTTCTACATGCTTTTACAAGCATCTTTAGCCATGCTAATTTCTACATAATTTTGATTTTCCCCTTAATAATTAAACACCCAAATTATCTTTTGTTAGGTATGAGTCTCATACACCCAAGTCCAATGTATCATCTAGCATGACACAAAAACAAATACATTAATATATATCATATATATATTTATGTGTATTTAGAGAAGAGAAATTCTTAAGTGAGCTAATATTAGTTAATATATATTAATATATCAAATATATAATTATATATTAAATTATCAAATCAACACTTGATTTAATAATCTGGTTATATCACATACAACCGACTAATATCATTTATATGTATATCAAATGTACATATAACAAATTATTGAATCAACACTTGATTCAATAATCCGGTTATATCACTTATAACCTATATCGTGAGATTAGAATACTGTATCACATACACGTATCAATCTCGGTCCCGCACATATCACATATGTACCCTACTTCGTTTCGCTTGAGCTTGGAAACCTCTGTGTACGGCTCTAAAGACTCGTCAATACGCCAGCAGTAGGTAATGATCATATCAGTTACCCACAAGCCGTCAGCGGTACTAGCTGAACGTAACGGCTACCCAGATATTGAGTGATCAGAAGATCAACAAGCAAGCTTATCCAAACTTCCATGAATCCAGTAAGTAACACTACCGTACAGTCCGGTCTCTTCGTCTGATATGTCGCATATCGAGTCTGGGGGTGGTAAACGTCAGACCCTAATAACTTGATAAGTCATGCCGATGTGAGGCTCATAACGGGTTGAGAAACTACTGATAGCACTTACCAGTAAATCTTCGCATCAGCTCTGACCAGGGACTTCCTGTTATAGCCAATCGAGCATAGCGCAACATCAACCCCCAATACCGGGAGAGACGAAACCCCTCCCATCGCTCATTGCCTCTATGTGACTCAGGACTGTACCCAAAATCCACCTGTTTGCACGCTCTCTTGAGCGTGGTAGGGAGGAAATCAAAGCACAATGGGAATCACACAAGACTCTATGACGATCTCGGGTCTACAGACTAATCTATACCAGTGTCACCAGAAAACTGTTATCTGACGTTAAGTATAATACCATCTAGGAGTTCTCGGCGAGCCCTGTTCGGTGTACCCATTCTCCAATGAGCACCCGTGTACAATCTTTGATGTCAAACACCAATGGATGTAGGATCATCCATCGCCCCATACAGGGTCAAGAAACGTACACACTAGTTTACTCTGGAATATCGATGCCCTGTCTCGATACTCCCATGACTAGGAACAATTAAAGGATGGACTTGTGGACTACCCTGGCCCCACTAGTATGATCTGCATCATAATCCTGGTAGTCAAGTACACATCCTAAGTGCTTTATCAACATGTAACGGAGAGACTGTATAATGATACAAGTGTACATGTTAAAATAAAGAGCAACCAGATAGCATACTATCATGTCGAGCAAGAAAGTCCTCTCTATATATGTCCAAGCATCCACTATAAAATACAATCATGTACAATAATGGTCTCTAGGGCATACATATAACTAACAACTGCCACCATCACCGCCCTTCACCGCCGCTTCTGCCTTCCCCCTCAACCTCGCTACTTCCCCCTAATCCCATCCTTCTCCTCATCTTTCCTCTCCTCCCTCTCCCCCCTCCGCAATCCCCTCCCCATCCTCTCTCTTGCCTTCGTCTCGGCCTTCCCTCTCAACCCTCGCCACTCCAAGGTCTTCCAGCTCCTCCGCCGCCGCCGCTCCCCCTCCTCCGCCCTCTGCCTCTTCTCCATTAAATCCTCACCTTACATCCTCCGCGATGACCTCTTCAATGTTGTCATCCGCGCTCTCTCATCTGCCGCCCGTAGACCCCTTCTTCAACTCCCACGAGCTTCCCGGCCCCACCAGCCTTGTCGACGGCAACTCCTTTCTCCAATATTCTATTTTTTATTGATTTTAAATATTTAATTATAAATTAAACTGTTTTTAAATAAAAAATAAACAAAAAACGTTAGAAGTTAGCAAAGTTAGCAGAATCTTCGAAGAACGTTATCTTTTTGGATGGCTGGGAGCCTTTTTGTGGAACTTAAAAAAACAGGGGGCTATTTTTGTAATTTGCTAAAAGTTGAAGAGAATTTTTGTAAATAGCTAACTTTAGGAGAGTTTCCCTATAAAAAAAAAAAAGAAACCACCAATCTGTATATACAGAGACTTGTATTTTAGAAGTTTCCTTAAGAATAAAGTGCATATGCATCCTTATATCTAGCTCCTACTTATAGTATATATGCATCCTTAAGAATAAAGTTGTTAAGTAACTTGATTTTATAACAAATTCGTTAGAATTATGTCCTTATTTTCTCTTAACATTTTGAATGTTATCATTTTATAATCAAACCAAGTGACTTCCCACTTATGAAAGAAAAGTTTATTGCTGGGCTACTATTTTTCAATAGGATTATGGACTTAACATATGTAGGATTTAATTTGAGATTTACTTATGGACTTAATAGTCCTTGTGCATAAATTTTTAGGGATTTTTTTAATATCTTAAATCATGTTTGGATATTATGGTACAAGGATATGCATAAATTAAAGGCTTATTTTTATTTTTGGATTGACTATAAAATATTCTTTATTTTCTCTGGAATAGCTATTATGGCTTTAAAAATATTGAAGTGGAAGAGAGGAGAGAAGAGAAGAGAGACATGATCATTAATTTGGCTTAGCTTTCGAAAAGAGAGGGGAAAAAGATAAGGATTAGGAAAATTAGCTTTCGGGCTAAGTTTTCTAATCGGGAAGAATATGCTTACCTTCATATTTATTCAAAAAAAATTCATCCATACAAGCAACTTTTGAGAAATGCACCAATCTGGAAGGAAAAAAAATCTAGATTTTAATTTATGTGAATGTGTGTATTCAAACATTTCCTAATTAAGTTGAGGATGGCACATAGTTGACATGATAGAGATTGTCAAATTTTAGTGCAGCTCTCCATTATACATGAAAATTATGACATCATTTTCCTATGTATGGTAAATAATTTACTTTTATAGTTTCTCAGATCTTTTCGGTTTTCTAGGATTTCAAAAATAGTTATTGTAAAACGTAGAATTAATAAAACTTGTTAGGATCAATCTTAATAATTTGATTTCTAAATTATAAATCTTGATATCTATAACATAGAGAGAGAAACTTTATAAACCTTTTAGGGTCATATAGATACAGATCACTCAGATAGTTGATCTAGAATTTTTAGAATTATCTTCACAAAAGTCTCAAAGGTTTTGGGTGTTTAGCAGAAAATTACCAAAAATTTTATAATCTTCAGAAAACTATCATGACAAACGACACTATGTCAGTACCAACGGTGTCATGTCAACACAATCAGTGTAATCGTTATATCATCAAATAATACAAAACTCGCCAAATTATCCTCTTTTTCATCCTCTCATCCTAACCCAAATCAACCCCCTGCCTCGACCGCCGTCCTTCTCCTTCTCCTTCCTCTTCTTCCTTTTCCTTTCCCTTCTTCATATTCTCCCTAAATCAAACCTTAACCAAGCTCAGTCTTCTTCTTCTTCAAAATATCTTAATCTTAGTCATGATTTTTATCCCTGCCCTCCACTCTCCCTCCGCTCCCATCTTAAACCCCTAATACTGCCCTCAACTCCTTCTTCTCTAACTCCCGTCTCCGCTTAAGCCTCCATCTCCACCCTTTCTTCTCCTACTCCTCCTTTCCCACCACCACCGGGCTCCACCACCTTTCACGGAATTCTTCCATCTCCACCTTTTAAGTTTCTTTTCTTTTCATTAATCTTATTAATGAAGTCCCATCAATTATGTTTCCTAAATATCACAGAAGAAACGAAAATAAAACACACATATACACCACCCGCATTCGCCACAGGGACCCGGGTCTTCACCGTAGGGTTACTTAACTTACGACAGGGCAGGGTCAGGACTAGCGCGGATGCAAAACATATATAGTGTCTACTAATATATCATATATATAAGTAGCATTAGTCTCACGCAATTATATGATCACATCACAGAACAGAACAGCAGAATCAGATATATGAAATATAGGATATATCAGGAGGTCCATATTTTAGATTAAGCCAGTAACGAAAAACACGGATTCCACGGTCGTGATGAATAGCCAAACCCACACCCCTAGACCCCTGCGAGAGCGGCAAGCAACCCTGCCAATTCTAGAGTTAGGCGACCGGTCTCGACTCCTCGAGACGGCCTCCCACTGGACTCTAGAACCCGGTTACTTGTGCTCTCCGTCTTGGGTCTATCCTAATGCAGTAAAGTAAATAATATATATCGAATGGAGACAACAACCTCAACCCGGAAGTGTCCCAATAAAAGAATATTATATACAATTATTTACATGAATGAAAATTGAAAAACCCTCATCTCACGAAAAAAAACCCGCTATTTAATCACAACGGTCCAATATAACATATCGATAGCAGCACAATAGCATCACATGTCATCACTATATCGTATAACAACGAGATCGGGGATACTGCCGCATATTACACTTACGGTCGCAGAAAAGAAATGAAAACTATAATAAATAAAATCTGCATCGATAGACATCAAAACCCGGATTATCACATATTCCGAATTTCATGCCTAACCCTATAATCCTTACATTTAAGTCTCGAATTGAAAACACTTTTCAAAAATTAAGCCGGATAATTCAACAAGTTCCCGATTAAATGATTCGAAAGCTCGTCGGGAACTTTAGTGGATGTCCGCATCCTTGAGGCCGCGAACAAAGTTGACTTGGGAAGAACACCATGGCCGCGAGCACCCGAGTGGATGCTATTGGCAATGAGGTTCTCCTATAGTCACTTGGTCGGAGCAAAGGAGCGTGGTTGTCTACTAGTGTCTCCCGGCGAATATTCGCGTACGATACGAGATTACGGCGGAGTTTCGATCCAAATCCAAACTCCGCGGCAATCCATTATTTGAGACTAAAATGCGAGATTTACAAATCAATAACTAGTTTTCGCAAAACTAATCAATGTGGATTCAAAAAATTGTATTAAATAACCAAAGCAATATAGACGA
This sequence comes from Agapanthus africanus, assembly GCA_030015575.1. Classification (NCBI taxonomy): domain Eukaryota; kingdom Viridiplantae; phylum Streptophyta; class Magnoliopsida; order Asparagales; family Amaryllidaceae; genus Agapanthus; species Agapanthus africanus. The sequence goes on from CM057351.1 coordinate 241,794,001, forward strand.
CGTTAAACATTTCGATCGATGTTTCAAACAACAACAATTCAATGAGACCTCAACCACTTGAGCCTCGTTAAAAATATCCAGAAAATCCAAAATATCAAAATGAAGCAGAACATGAAAAACGAACTCCTAACTCAATTTTTGGGCGGCGGAACCGCGGCCAATACATGGTATAGGCGGCGGTTCCGCGGCTAAGTGGTGGAGCTACGTGCTCGTATTTCTTGAGCCTTCATAATTTTACCTGCATGATTTTTTGAGCATTTTTAATTGTGAAAATAATGAAGTTTGAAAAAATGGACAGAAACTACCAAAATACTAGTTTTAAAACGTCAATCAAACACTTTAACTTCGTCTAATGCATTCCTAAGCCTCTAACCTGGCTCTGATACTATGAAAGTATGTCTTAGCATATCTACAACGTTTCAATGAGCATCAAGTATGCAATTTAAAAAATTTAGAGCTCTAAATATACTAAACAATAATCGAACTAGAGAATTAGGGTTTTATAGTTAAGCAAACAAGTTCTAAACTAAGTGAAAGGAGTATACAACCTTTGTAGTCTAATCCTTCACTTTTAAAGCTCCAAATAGTAGTCCATAGAACTCTTCTTTGACTCCACTTGAAGAATGGAACGAGCTTACTTGTAGTCTTCGTCGTCGAAAATGATTCACCTTGAGGCAACTCACACTCAAGCTCACACTTCATTAATCAAGGTATTAGTGAAGTTAATAATCAATACTAATTGGCTAAAATAGTGTAGGTTGGTGAAGTAGAAATTTTACCCACTAAAAATATTTCTTCTCTTTTTCTTTTTATCACCCTAGAAAATCTAGTAAGGAGATGAAGAAGAAGATGAACTTAGAAGTTAAGAGTGAACCATTGAGAGTAGATGAGATGAGACGAGAATGATAAATATCTAAGAGTAAAACAAGAATTGAAAATGAGTCATGGCTTCTCAATACTTCTCCAAGCATCCAAAACCACGACTCATTCTTCTTTCCTTTTCTTTTAAATATAAATCATTATCCTCTCATCTTTAACTCTTGTATGATTCTCATACATCCATATTCAATGTATCATCAACCATGATACAATATATATATATATATATATATATATATATATATATATATCAAATTATTAAATCAACATTTGATTCAATAATCCGGTTATATCATATATAACCCGGCTAATATCAAATATATATATATATATATATCAAATCATTAAATCAACACTTGATTTAATAATCCGGTTATATCACATATAACTGGCTAATATTTAATATTAGTTGATATATATATATCAAATTATTAAATCAACACTTGATTCAATAATCCGGTAATATCATATATAATCCGGCTAATATCAAATATATAAATCAAATTATTGAATCAACACTTGATTCAATAATCCGGTTATATCTTATATAATCCGGCTGATATCAAATATCGCTAGATTAAAATACGGTATCATATACTCGTATTTAATCAAGCTCCCGCACATATCTCCATGCGTGCCCTACTTCATTTCGCTTGAGCTAGGAAACCTCTATGTGGGACTCTAAAGACTCGTCAATGCGCTAGCAGTAGGTAATGATCACATCAGAGACCTACAAACCGTCAGCGGTACTAGCTGGACGTAACGGCTATCCATGGTATTGAATAAATAGAAGATCAATAAGAAAACTTGTCCAAACTCCCGTAGAGCCTATAAGAAACACTTACCGTATAGTCCGGTCTCTTCGTCTGATATGTCGCATATCGAGTCTGTGGGTGGATCGTCAGACCCCACTAATTCGATAAGTCATGTCGATGTGTGGCCTATAACCTTTCAAGAAACTTCTGATAACACTTATCAGTAAATCTCATCAGCCATGGCCAGGGACTTGTTGTTATAGCCAATCGAGCATAGCGCAACATCTGTTGGGTTATAGGAGAGCCCCGGCCATCGAACCGTGGCCAAACGCGGAACAAAAATTTCTTAAAACCCGGCGCTACCATTACCCGATAAACAAGATCGAAACCATTAACCCTAAAACTAGCAATCTAAGAAAAGAGATAGGAATGGTTATACCTAATGAACCAAGTCCTTCGGGTCTTCAACCATCTCCAAGCTCCTAGTGATGTTGCGGATCGACTTTGGTCGCCAGTCTTCCTCCATCTCCGATAATCCACCCGAGGGATGTAATTCCGGCTCTAGTTCCACGCCAAGATACTAGTGGAGCAACTAGGGTCTCTAGGATGCTACCCTAGAGAGCCTAAGATGTAGTGTGTATGTATTCTTAGTGTTTGCTATCTTATATCATAAGGAAGGTGGAAGCAAGCATGATAGCTAGAAGAGGTGAAGAACAAAAATGGTGAGGGTGGAGCCCAAGCTCAAGAGAAGAAAACCTAGCATGCTTCAAAAAAATGAAGACCAAGGAGAGAGAAAAATGAAGCATCCTTGGTTTTGTAAAAACCAATTTTCCATTTTAATAATCCTACCATGCTTGAATAGTGCACCCAAATGAGTTAACAATTCATTTGTGAGCACTATTCCAAGCATGGTTCTCACCATTCCTCTTCATGCCATTTTCCACCTCATTATCCAATTTTTAATAAAAATGGTCAAATCGTAAATGAGGTGGCACCTTCTAGAATGTTATCCGGAAAAAAAATACGGATTACATTCTACTGTATATACATACCTATATCCGTACCGAAATACGAATATCAAAGAGATAGAATAACACAAAGAATATAAAACTAGAATATACGTATCGAAATACATATATGTAAATTATTAAATCAATACGTGATTTAATAATCCGGCTCAAAACCTGAGCCGGCTAGTATTATCAACTGTCCGATCAAAAGTCCGAGTACTAAGTACATCAATCGATCGGAACCCTGCACGTATCCAATACGGCTACTACATCATTTCGCCAGAACCAGGGAAACCCTCTGTGTAGGACTCTAAAGACTCGTCAATACGCTGGCAGTGGGTTTAACCACAAGCACGTCAGCGGCACTAGCGGTACGTAACGGCTACCCAGGTATTGAGCGAAAGGAAGGTCGACGAGCAAACTCATCCAAACCTCTGCTGAGCCTGTCAGTGACAATATCCGTACAGTCCGGTCTATTCGTCTAAGAGTATCGCATATCGGGTCTAGGGGGTGGATAAAGTCAGACCCCTAACAACGCGATAATTCGTGTCGGTATGAAACCCATCACTACCCGAGAAACTATCGATCCTGAATCGGTAATTCTCACATACCCCGGCCGAGGATTTCTAGTGATGTCCACCCGTGCACTGCGCGACATCAACCCCCAATACCGGGAGAGACGAATCCCCGATGATCCGCTCACTTCCTCCATGTGGCTCGGGACTGTACCCAACTAAAACCTGTTTGCACGACTCCTTTGAGCCGGGGTAGGGTAGTAATCAAAGCACAGTGGGAACTCACACGAGACAAATGACGATCTCAGGTCGACGGACTAACCTATACACATGTCACCAGGGAACTGCTATCTGACTATAGGTATAATACCAACTAGCATGTTCCCGGCGAGTCCGTCCAGTGTACTCATAACCCAATGAGCACCTGCATACTATCTTAGGTGAACAACTAACACCAATGGCTTATGAGACCGACCACCGCCCCTCGTCAGGGTCTAGATAAGTATACACCAGTCTACACTGGAGTATCGATGCCCAGTCTCGATACTCCCACGACTAGGGACATTTAAGGATGTGCTTATAGACCCTCAGCTCCTACGTATGTGGTCGCCATCACAATGCTGGTAGTCAAGCAAGAATCCTATGGGCTTTATCAACATATACATGATGATAAAGACAAACCAGATAGCATACTATCATCTCGAGTAAGACTGCTTTATCGGTATAGGTCCTCCCTCAATCATCATGATCACATGCCTGCGACTATGATAATTGCCTTGAGGGCACTATAGCCAACAATCTCCCACTTGCACTTAAGGCTAATTATTGCGATGTCGCATACTCACAGCCCGTGTGATACCGAACACCCAACTCCTCTACTAATCAGTTTCGCAAACCTCGTTTGTAAAACTATTGCGTTCGAAAAATAGCCTCAGTGAGTGGATCCGCTCCAGTGTTTCTTTCTATGTCTCTCTTTATCTCAACTTCGTGGAGAAAACTATCTCCCGAAATGAGCAACACCCGTCTTAGAATATTTCTGAATATCTGATGGGACCCAGTTCACAAATGAACTCCAAATCCAGCAAACTTTTTAGACTGTATCGTCTACTGAACTTAATCAGTATGTTGCACCATGCCGTCCTCGGTATCCGCTTGGACCACCTATCCAAACTACCGCCCGTCGTCAGAGGGAAAACAATAACTCTGACAGTCACTCTGTCATCCAGGTCATCTTGGAAGCCTGGAATGATAACCGTCTCCCGAAGGATACTGCCGTTATCAAATCCCTAGAACAGCCACTTATGTTCTAAAACTGCTTCCGAACGTTTCTCCAGGATTGGATCAATATATATAAACTTATTGCATCTCGTGCAAAAACAACATCTGGTGTGGTACTTGACATCTCATGATTGACCTAATTACCTAAGCAAGTGATATGTCAATCATGCACATCCCTCTCTTGTTTAGTTCTTAAGACACCTTTAGAGAGGGTGACTCCGTCACCTGCAGGTTTACCACCATGTCAGGAGTCGTCCATTCTAAATCTCTTTAGAATACTGTCTAGGTACCTAGATTGGGAAACTACCCAAATCTAGATCTAAAACTATAGATCTAGTAACCAGAATGCCTGATATAATATCCATATCCTATGTGGAGAAAACACTGTATGACAACCAAAGTATAGCCGATCGTAGTATAGGAATTTCACTTCCTATAAAGTGTATGTCATCCTAAATACCAAGACACACACCCTACTACCTTCTTACCAGATCCATCTCTTATTCTGATGAAGTCAAAAACCTATGACTGTCACATCAAAAATAGATGATCTATCTCCGCTATATCCGCTTTAGTCTATAAATAGACACAAGCTACTTGTCCACTACGCTTCCGCTGCTCCTACTGATTACGACAACCCTCTGGCAGAGTCTTATAGACGTACACTTCTAAAACTAGTTTAGAACGACGCTATACTCATCTTCCTGCCGGGTCTCATAGTCTAGAACAGCAGCAATGGCAAGTCTGGGTAAACCAGAACCTCTCTGTCACCGTCCTTAAGGATACCGGAGTACCTCTCGGGTGCCTGAGGTTACCCACCATATCTGCGGAGTGGCTAACGGAATGTCAAACCTGATTGAATCTTTAGGTCCTATTAAATTTTCAGTAATCGTTTGCGGTTCTGGAATCACCTCCAGTTCTACCATACTCCCACTTCTGTTTTCTGAAAAAATCCATTTTACTAAAACTGTAGCGTGTCAAGAACAATATAAATATTGATCTTCCTGATGGTAGAAAGTTAACCCTCGTCAAAGTCCGGGATAACCCACAAACTGCCATTACTGAAACGTGCCTTGAGTTTGTCCAGATTCTGGTTTTAATCATCAGATGACAACTCCCTATATTTTAACATCGTTAAGATACAAATTGATTCTATTTACCATATAGAAACAAAGGCACTAATTTTATTTGGAACCAGATTCAAAATCATACAGCTGTCTCCAGTGCATATCAATCAAATGGAGAGAGGCTGATCGGCATTACTCAACTTAGGAGTGCATCCAATTATGAGTAACCTGAAAGAGAAACAAGTTTCTCAAAACCATTACTATCAACTGAATACCAAACACAAGTATCTACATCTTCGATCACTTTGAAGAATCCCGATACTTGCAACACGTGGTTCTCTACTTTATTCTTATACGTATAACTTCTCAATATTTGGACCTTGCATTTCAACGAAATACTTGTCCAGAACTGGAGAAGTCACAAGTAAACAGAATATAGTACAAGTACCAACCCCTTTGTCCTAATGGACACTGGACAATATACAATACTTTGTATAAGTCCACTGAGTTCATTAACTCAAATCTTGTGCGTCGTAGGTTGAAAACTGTACCCAGGCGATTTCCTCAAATATCACCAATTACAACGAATTCCGATATAATGAGGATGATCACCTAATTCCCAATAACTTACCCTCACTCATCATCTGTAAAACCATACAGATGTGAGAATTATACCTGGTAAATACATACCCTGGAGTAAAGACCTAATTGGGAAATCAGTTTTCAATTAACAACGAATAGTGAAACTAAAACATTAAAATGTTTTGTAGGGGTATTCTGGTATTCATAGTAATGCCTCTTCCATTATCCAGATTCATGAATGAAATCATATATTTCCTTGCCATCTCTCCAAATCCATTTATTTGTCTTTAGTCGTTACCTTCTGTATACCTTCGTTAGGCTTAAATGGTTTTCTTCCCTCCCTATCGTTCGGCACCATCCTATGGTTTGGAAGAAGACTATCCAATAAGCGTAATAGGTGTACTCTCCTAATCCTAGGAGTACTCGCAACCTGAGAGAAGGTGATGACAAAAGACAACTGAATAAACCTTATTCCTATTTCTCCTGAACCAGAATCCATCCTCGAAAAAGTTCCTTCGAGTTCGTATATAACCATACGATGGATTTATCCAATGGAATTGGATGTTCGTAGTGATACGGAGTGTTCTGGAGAAATACAAAGGTGAAGTAGGAGTGGCGTTGAAAGACTTGGTTTGGTCGTGAATATCAGTCGCAATTTACTTTGCCCTCTTTCTAATCCCTTTATTTGTCTTTACTCATTACCTTCTATACACCACACTTAGGCTTAATTGGTTTTCTTCATTCCCTACCTTTCGGCACCTGCCTATGGATTGGAAGAAGACTATCCAATAAGCGTAATAGGTGTACCGTCTCCCAATCCTAGGAGCTCTCACAGCCTGAGAGAAGGTAAAAGGAAAAGACAACTGAATAGTCCTATTCATTTTCTCCAGAAACAGAAACCATCCTCAAAAAAGCTCCTTCGAGTTTGTATATAACCATACGATGGTTTTATCCAATGGAAGTGGATATTCGTAAATAGCAACCAGATAGTATACTGTCATGTCAAGCAAAAAAGTCCTCTATATATATGTCCAAGCATCCACTATAATATACAATAATGACATCTAGGGCATACATATTCCTAACACCACCATGCACAGCATTTTTTGTGCCGAGACTTAAATTTTTCTCTATGTAATCTGAAGCAGTGCCCATCTTCTCCTTTACAAAGAAAGAACTACTTTAACATAGCTTGCAATCGCTCACATGCTCTTCGACAGCCATGTGAGGTGCCCATCGAGGAGATTATGTAACAACTCCAATTCTTGTATACATAAATTTGATTAAAAGTTAATGTATATTTAGGGTATTTACATTTCATATGAGTACTATAAGTATTTGATTTAATTTTGAACAGCAAGAAGGAGCTTGTAGCTGACTGATAAGACCTTGCACTTCTGAACCAAAGCACCAGAGTTCAAATCCCATCAGCCACATTATCTTTTTATTTTGATTTTTTTTAGTCTTTTTAGAAGCCCAAGAGTCTACACATGCACAACACATAAACTAAAGAGTCACGCATAAAACAAACGAGTCCACTGCAGTAGACGAAGCGACGGGGACTCGTGGCGAGGAGACGCGGCCCGACTCGGCGGACTCGGGCCGGCGACTCGGTCGAATCGGCTGGCGGCGCCGGTCTGACTCAGCTGAAACCTCAATTTTCTACTATCCTCTGCAACCTTTGGCCTACCCCATAACCCCTGTACAAATAAATACCATATATTATGAAATTAGGTTTTATTCACTAGAAATTTCACATTGATAAAATATACATCCATGAAAACTCTAAAGACGATAACAAAATACTTGAGGTGTATTTTGAAAACTGTAAAAAAATATTTTTATATAAAACCCTCTCAAGTTATACTAAATTACAATAAGGACCCTAGTAAACATAAGTTTAAGCGGGACCAGTCTCTTGAGCCTCAGGGAGCCGGAGATATGGATGCTTGCCTATTTAAGGTAGAAAACTTAACAAACGGTGTTATCAACACGGTAATCGTCTTTGAAAAAAACACAAATCCTGCCGTCCATGTGCAGCAGTTACCGATAGCACTAAAACATAATTCAGGATTCAATTTCTTTTTGTCTGACTCAGACTGAGTCTCAATATAATCAATCTGACTTGAATATGTTTCAAGTATCAAACTACAATTCAACATGAATCCATGAACCTATATATTCAATCTGTTCAATCTAATCAATCTATATTGACTGAACCGAACCATGGATATATTCCATCTATATGATCATCCATTATATCCTTTCCATTACTAATATCATGGTTTCGGCAAGTCATCCATCTATATACAATATACAAACAATACAATCAGGATATCGCTGGGTTTATAAGGGGTGGATAGATACGGAAGGTGTTAGAAGTGGCACGAGACAGCAACCATAAAAACACCTAATATGAATTTAATTGCCGTTGTACCGTGGCTAAATAGTTCTTTGTACTCCGTATACCATAGTCTCTGGTCTAGTGAGACTCCTCTCGTATGCACTGGCCTCTTCTGTACCTGATTGTTATGAGAGATTTTCGCGTGCGTGCGTTTTGAAATCAAAATTAAGAATATACCGCAATCAAGACGGTGTCGCTTGGTAGCTAGCCGGTTGAGTACGGGTCGGTCCACAGGAAGATGGATTCCTTTTCTTTATGTTCTAACGAGTTAATCCAATCAAATCGGGTTTTGTTTTAGATCTAAGAATGAGAATAAGTTGACAAAAAGGCTTGATAGGGTTAGGGTTAGGTCAGTTCAAAATATGGATTCTTCTCGCTGCTTTTAATGCCCTAGTTAGGATTTTTGGTGTTAGGGTAATAGTCAACAAAGGGGATTAGCACGACTAGGAAGAAACTTAGTTTCTTCCTTTTGGTCCTTGTCCGTCCATTCCTAACTCTTAGCTCTAACCTCTATGTAAATCAACCACAACCGGTCTTAACTAGGGAATCACCGCTATCTCGTGGGATAGGGTGCCGTAGTGAGTGGTGTGTGGTTAATTTAAATAGAGTCCTAATTAAAAATTATGGGGGCAAGAAAAGGAGGGAGAGAGATTTCCTTCTCTCAAACCTTCCCTCTCCTAACCCTAACAAGTGAGGAATTACTCATTCATTAGGGTATTAACAATAGAATTCATTTTTTATAAATTTTTATATTGGAAAACTAAATTGCAAATATTAAAGGAACAGAAAAAAATGCAAGAATTAAATTCAGAAAAGGAATGCGAGATAAAAATAAAAATACCTTTTTTTATTGATGCACTCTTGACGATTACAAAGGAATTAAAATTTTATCTAGAAAAATAAAAAGAGGCATCTCAAAAGAGGCACCCAAAAGAGGCACACCTTTATTAGGCTTTAGGGTTTCCTATTTATAGATAGGAGAAATCCTAGGGTTTACATCTGATCCACATCTAAAATTACAAGACTTCCCTAAGAAAGCCTGGTCAACACACCGTCACCCACCAACACTTTGCACCGACACGTGTACAGTACAGCCGCGGATCCGCGGCAGATTGCCATGTTTGGCCGCGGATCCACGGCCAACTTGAGGGATCTTTGGCTCTTCTTTTCTGGGTTGCTTTATGTTGCCGTTTCCTTCTATTTTCTTCTCTTGGTTCTTCAGAATCCTTTCCACTTTCTTTCAGATTTCCAACGGTGCAGAATTTATGGACTTTTACCGTAAGCTTCACGTTGAAGTCTTGAGTCTTTGTGCTTCCCTCGTACTTTGTGCAATCGAACTGTTCATTGATTTTCGTTTGTTCCTTAAACTGGTAGGCAGCATCTTGCAGATTCATCTATTTGTTGGTCATAGTCTCACATTTGTAGCGTCTTTTCCTGAATTTCACTGTATTGTTCTGAGAACCTGTAACCTGCAACTATTTAGCAGACATGGATCAAAAGCACCTATTTATTTGCAATATGATTAAGAATGGGGAATATAATAATGCAAAATTCTGATATGAACAAATACCCCCAAACTTATCTTTTGCTCGTCCCGAGCAAAACTATTTTTATTCTCGAAAAATCCTAATCTCACTTTTGCAGGGAATCACGATTGCACTGAGCTCGTGCAACAAGCCGTTAAACCTCTAGGTGTCCCTAGTAGGAGGAGTGTTGTCTCCTGAGGGTTTTCAGCGGATACTACCCACAAAATCCGATCAATTTGGCTTATTGACTTTCATTCTTCAATTCGGTGTTCTAACAAGAAATTCTATTATCTTTAACTTAGAAATTATCACCCCGTATTTTTCACACTTACTTATCATTTAACTTAAGATCGTATATGTTCTGTAAATTTACTTAGCTTTTAGCATCTTTTGAACTTTCCTTCTAAGGTTTCATCTCAACTTAGGAATTTTTATCATTTTAATTGAAGATATAAAGCCCATCTTTCATTCCTATATCTTATCCAAATCCTAATCATATACCCCTACATGTGTGTATGTATCACCCCTACACTTGGAAATTCAATTCTAGTTATCATACTCTTGTCCATCATCCAAAATACTTTTAGTTGGTGAATTTTAGATGAAATTTGCACGCACACCCTTCATGCGACCGTTAATACTTCTTGAGGTACTAACGACCAATTACAAAATGTGTTCACGCATTAAGTAGTAATTCCTCGTCTTGTAATACCTAAGGCTTTAGCAGTGACTCCCAAACCAGTTGGTCTAAGGCACTAGGTGATAAAGCACCCTCACTATATATTTTTTTATTTATGCAGCCTCAAGTAATTACAAAACCAGTGTTCATTTTTTATATCTCTTTATTCACACTGGTACTTTTATTTTATTTCACTTAATACTAAGGATTTTAGACAAGAGCATTTCAAGATATCCTCTACTATTCCAAGTTTCAAGGTGTGTGTTTGTGAAAATTGTAGGGTATATATTTTCAGAATTTAGACTTAAGATTCAGAATTATTTTTCAGACTTATACTTCAATTAGAAATTCAATACTCTTCCCTTATTTTGACTTAGCCCAAGAACTGAACTCAAAATTTGCCTATTTCTAAATAAACTGCAATGACATATATTTTCTATAGTTAAATTTTAAGAAAGGTTATTTTTAGGGTTTTTAATTTACTAAGTTTAAGATCTAGTTTTTCCCTACTATTCAACCGTCATGTTGAACTTAAGTCAAATATGGCCAAAATTGAACTTTTCAATTTTTACAAATTTTTTTTAAATTTTTTTTTTATTTTTATGGATTTTAAAATAAGTATGCAAATGCAAAAATATACATATGAATGCGAAGGAAGAAGGCTTACCGAGCACACCCCCAAACTTAAACTTGACAGTGCCCTCACTGTCAGGCCACACCAAAAGGGTCAAAATCGTTGGCACTCCCCTGTTTTTTTTTTGTTTTTTTATTATTATTAATAACAGAAAAAGAAAATAAAATATATATACACAAAAAGGTTCCCCCCAGACTTAAGTGAAATAGTGTTTCCACTATTGAAGCATTAAAGTTCAGAGTTAGGGAGGAGAAAAACACAGTATCAAGCTATACAAGGCCTTACACAGGCCAAATGTTAGCACCAACCATTCAAAAATCTTATCGTTATAATGGTGTGGTTGGTGAAAGAATGGAGTGTAGAGAAGAGAAATGAGAAACACACGAGACCGTGTGGAGATAGAAGCAGTATACGGTCTCGGTGGAGGAGAAGAATGGCGGAAGGGAAAAAGAAATGGTGGTGGTTCGACTTCTTCAGGTGGAGGTTGATTAATCACAAAATCCATATCATTTAGGAATGCGAGTTCGTCGGCAAAAAGTTCTTCAAAACACTTAGCGATGTAATTGAACATTTTGCTGTCAGTAAGTTTTGTGCCAGAATTTATCATACTTGATTTGTCAAAAATTATGGAGGTAAGAGACTCGAAAAACTCATCTACCTCATTTTCAAAAGTATCCAAATTAAGTTGGCTTTCTGGAATGATCAAACTTGAATTATCGGATTGTGATTCATCAACACTCACTGAAATTATAGGAAGAATAGAAGAGGAACCTGAGAAAGTGGGAGAAAGAAGTTGAATACGAACTTAAGGGTAGAGATGGAGTGTATAAATTTGCACAATTTGTAATGACCGATGTGTAAAAATCGATTGTGCTAATCTATTAACCCACTGAGAAATGAGGTCAAATCCCTCAAGATTCGTGAGAAAACATGGGTACGTCGAACTTGGTAAAGCAAACATTGAAAATGAAAGGGATACAGTTTCTTGTGCGGTCGGAACGACCGAAAGGATGAAAGGGATTGATTTAGGAAGTGTAACAGTTAAAGGTTCAGGAGGATGAATTGGAAAATCCGACTCATTAAACAAAACTGGTTCATCCTCAATACTATCCTCAATACTATCCTCAAAATTTAGCTTATCCATGCAATTCTCATCAAATTCAAGACGCATATGAAGTTCGGGAGAAACATTTAATGTCTCGGGATGATGAATTGGAAAGAAAAACTCATCCAAATTTGTGGGTTCATCATCCAAAATATTCCCAGCGTCAATATCCTCGATCAAGTGAAAATCAATTTTCTCAGACACCTCATCAAAAGCATGGATATCAATTAATTCAGGTTCTAGAGTGGAGGTGTAGAGTTCAAAAGGATTGGGTATAGGTTCACTCGAAAGGGACCCTTCACAATCTGGCAAATCAAACACTACAAAGTCGCACAACTCATTAATCATTTTATCTTTAACTGGTGAATTATTTGGAACACTTGATAGACATTCAAAACCGGAGTTGTGGGATTCAATTGGGGATGGGTAGGTTTGATTTGGAAGGATGTACAGCTCATTCTCACCACTCAAATTCTCAATCTGTCCAACCGCCTCATCATACATTGGAAAATTTGGAGCTAGTTGGAAACTAGCTACCGGATCACTAAGTTGTATAAGGGCGGCCATGGACGCATTCAAATCCATCATATTTTGTCTTGACATTACCATAAAATCTTCCAACGACCGTTCCAGACTAGACATGGGTTGTGACGGGGTTTCAGTAAAAGATTCAAAATTGTTTGGATACGTGAAACTCTCAAATGGCTGTGTAGAAGCAATGTCTAGGGAAGGTGCGAAAGTCGGGTAAGACTGGTAGGAATTGAATGGTTGGGCAGGAGTAGGATCAACATTTGGATAAGAAAGTGAATGGAATTGTTGATCCAAAGAATTCGCAGTGGTGAAAGGAGTGAAAGATCGGTTACGAGATTGTTCAATATGTTCAGCAATAGACATGGGTTTCGGGGTTACAACAAGACTCGAAAAAGTAGTATCAACGTAAGAAGGTGGTGAAGGTTAAAATGGTTTATACAAGGTGGATTGCGGAGTCCAACTGTTTTTTCTAGACGCGTCTATTCGATCTTTCAAAGAAATTTTGGGTATGGAGGGGTCGTCCGAAATTCGACAAAAACAATGAGCGTAGGAAGTAATGTCTAGTTGAGGGTACCAAAGTTCGGCAAGAGTTTTGCGAGGTGGGGTACTCATGATGTGAGGAGAGAAAGGAGAAGAAAATGAATGTGGATTTTTTTAATTTATATTTATTTTTAATTTATTATTATTATTTTTTTTAAAATTGTTTGTTTTGGGAGTTTTGAAATTTTTGAAAGTGTTTTTTTTAGAAAGAGTTTTGCAAAAAATTGTACGGAACTACGGCACAATTTCAAACAATCACAGTTTAAACATGCACAATCAAACCTAGAGCCAGGGTCTCCAAAGTCAACTAGACTGCTCCTAACTGTTCCAAACTGACAAGTTGTGAGATATTCCTCAAATCGCCTCTTCACCGCCAATTGTGGCCAGATAAGCACAAGTGAAGAAAAGAGGGATCCGCTGATGAATTATCGTGAGACGGGCCTTTTAAAATTACCTTTCTCACTTGTCTAGCTTAGGCAACACAAAGTTAGGTTTAGATAAACGACCGATTGCCCACAACCTTCCTCTGTCCTAATGAGCACGACAGTCCTTAGTTGGCTGAGTCTAAATATTTTTTAATTAAGCTCAAGGGTGATGCATATGCTTTTAGTGATTTCTGGGGTCTTAGGAAGGATAATAGAATCCCTACCCAATCTTGATTGGTGTTATAGCCCCTTAAAAGTCCGTTTTAAATATGCAAAGCAATTAACACACAAAATCTAAAACACTTGCAAATTTTTTTTATTTGGCAGCGCAAAGAATCCTGCACAAAAACAATTTATTGGAGGGGGAGAAAGAGAATCTGTGCAAAGAAACCTGCAGGAAATTTTTTAGTCGAGTGCGGAGGAGAGTAGATGAGAAATGAGATACTCACAGAGATTTTTAGGTGCTGACGTCACCAGTTGACCGCGGTTCCGCGATCAAACCCCTGAATCTGCCGCGGTTCCGCGGCGGTTTTGGTGGTTTAGATCTCCAAATTTTTTATCTGTGTTGTTTGGATTCTCCCCTGTCCTGTCTGTTCAGATTCTCTGTTTCTTGATTTGTTCACAGGCTTGCTCCAGATCTGAAACAGAGTTTGCTCCAAGCCTGCACACTTGCACAAAAACCTTTCAAAAAGAACAAGATGATTTTTATTTTTATTTTATTTTATTAATTTTTTTTGTTTTTAAATTTTTCAATTTTTATAATTTTTTTTAAATTTTTTTTTATTAACCCGAAATTACACAAAGAAAGAGACTACCGTCTCCCCGGCAACGGCGCCATTTGATTGTTATGAGAGATTTTCGCGTGCGTGCGTTTTGAAATCAAAATTAAAAATATACCGCAATCAAGACGGTGTCGCTTGGTTGCTAGCCGGTTGAGTACGGGTCGGTCCACATGGAGATGGATTCATTTTCTTTATGTTCTAACGAGTTAATCCGATCAAATCGGGTTTTGTTTTAGATCTAAGAATGAGAATAAGTTGATAAAAAGGCTTGATAGGGTTAGGGTTAGGTCAGTTCAAAATATGGATTCTTCTCACTGCTTTTAATGCCCTAGTTAGGATTTTAGGTGTTAGGGTAATAGTCAACAAAGGGGATTAGCATGACTAGGAAGAAACTTAGTTTCTTCCTTTTGGTCCTTGTCCGTCCTTTCCTAACTCTTAGCCCTAACCTCTATGTAAATCAACCACAACCGGTCTTAACTAGGGAATCACCGCTATCTCGTGGGATAGGGTGCCGTAGTGAGCGGTGTGTGGTTAATTTAAATAGAGTCCTAATTAAAAATTATGGGGGCAAGGAAAGGAGGGAGAGAGATTTCCTTCTCTCAAACCTTCCCTCTCCTAACCCTAACAAGTGAGGAATTACTCACTCATTAGGGTATTAACAATAGAATTCATTTTTTATAAATTTTTATATTGGAAAACTAAAATGCAAATATTAAAGGAACAGATAAAAAAATGCAAGAATTAAATTCAGAAAAGGAATGCGAGATAAAAATAAAAATACCTTTCTTTATTGATGCACTCTTGACGATTACAAAGGAATTAAAATTTTATCTAGAAAAATAAAAAGAGGCATCTCAAAAGAAGCACACCTTTATTAGGCTTTAGGGTTTCCTATTTATAGATAGGAGAAACTCTAGGGTTTACATCTGATCCACATCTAAAATTACAAGACTACCCTAAGAAAGCCTGGTCAACACACCGTCACCCACCGACACTTTGCACCGACACGTGCACAGCACGGCCGCGGATCCGCGGCGGATCCCTCAAGTTGGTCGCGGATCGGCGGCCAACTTGAAGGATCTTTGGCTCTTCTTTTCTGGGTTGCTTTATGTTGCTGTTTCCTTCTATTTTCTTCTCTTGGTTCTTCAGAATGTTTTTCACTTTCTTTCAGATTTCCAACAGTGCAGAATTTGTGGACTTTTACCGTAAGCTTCACGTTGAAGTCTTGAGTCTTTGTGCTGCCCTCGTACTTTGTGCAATCGAACTGTTCATTGATCTTCGTTTGTTCCTTAAACTGGTAGTTGGCATTTGCAGATTCATCTATTTGTTGGTCATAGTCTCACATTTGTAGCGTCTTTTCCTGAATTTCACTGTATTGTTCTGAGAAACTGTAACCTGCAACTATTTAGCAGACATGGATCAAAAGCACCTATTTATTTGCAATATGATTAAGAATGGGGAATATAATAATGCAAAATTCTGATATGAACAGTACCAAGCTACAAACAACAATGTTAACACTAAATACAACATTATAACAATATATACTCTATTCTGTCTATTCCATTCTTGTCTAATTACGGGACTTACCGAGCGATTTGTTCGCTAACGACATTCTCTTTCTTTTCTTTGGAATGTCGTCAGGTGATTCGGATCTTCAGGAGATCGAGCCCACCAGCGAGGACTTGGATCAGCTAGCTTTCGACCCAGAGCTTTAGATTCCTTGTACACATTTACATTCTGTATTTTCCATTTCTGTTATGCCACTGTTTAGGCATTGCTTTCCATTCCATGTATTTACTTTTCAGATGTATTGTAAAAAGAATGTTAATAAATAAAGTTGTTGTTCAATTATATCTATTGTCACTGTCTCTTATGTATTTTACTTATATTGCTTAGATATGCTTAGCGTGTTTACTTCAGAGTAAATACGTAGCGGCCTCGTCGCGCCCTCTACCCGTATACTAAGAAGTGGAGCGTGACAGGTTTTATTGGTGGCCCGTGCAGGTCAGAGCTGTATGGACCCTACCATGCAATTCAGCTCTGCGTGGACAACCTAAGCACTATAATACAAGAACCAGCAACTAATCATATTTCTTGGATCTTATCATTTTATATACTTTGAATCTGTCCTAACCCAAAATTTTCTTTCAAGGTTATGGATTCCCCAAACAATACCAGCACCAACTTCATCAACACTCCACCTCCACTACCGATTACACCTGCCGTAGCTGGTCCGATCAATGAGCAGACGGTACTGCTTGAGGCGATCCGCAGCTTCCTAGAAGGACAACAACAGCAAACTGCTATTCTCTTGAACCGTCCAGAAGCGGAAGTGTTAGTTATATGTATGCCCTAGAGGCCATTGTTGTTCATGAGATGTATATTATAGTGGATGCTTGGACATATATAGAGAGGACTTTCTTGCTCGACATGATAGTATGCTATCTGGTTGCTCTTTATCTTAACATGTTGACTTGTATTATTATTATACTGTCTTGCTCTCACATGTTGGTAAAGCCCTTAGGATATGTACTAGACTACCAGGACTATGAGGGAGATCATACTAGTGGGGCCAGGGTAGTTGCAAGTACATCCTTTAATTATTCCTAGTCGTGGGAGTATCGAGATAGGGCATCGATATTCCAGAGTAGACTAGCGTATACGTATCTTGACCTATATTGATGGGCGATGGATGATCCCACATCCATTGGTGTTTGACATCAAGGATAGTATACGGGTGCTCAGTGGAGACTGGGTACACTGGACATGACTCGCCGAGAACTCCTAGATGATGATATACCTCACGTCAGATAGCAGTTCTCTGGTGACACTGGTGCAGGTTAGTCTGTTGACCCGAGATCGTCATAGTGTCTTGTGTGATTCCCACTGTGCTTTGATTTCCACCTTACCACGTCCAAGAGGGCATGCAAAACGGTGGCTTTTGGGTACAGTCCTGAATCACATGGAGGCAGTGAGCGATAGGAGGGGATTTCGTCTCTCCCGGTATAGGGGATTAATGTTGCGCTGTGCTCGATAGGCCATAACATCAAATCCCTGGCCAGGGTTGCTGAGATTTACTGGTAAGTGTTATCAGTAGTTTCTCGAACTGTTATGATCCAAACATCGGCATGACTTATCATGCTACTGGGGTCTGACGTTTACCATCCCTAGGCGAGATATGCGACATATTAGACGGATAGACCAGACTGTACGTTAGTGTTACTGATTGGATTCACAGGAGTGTGAGCAAGCTTGCTTGTTGATCTTCTGATTGCTCAATACCCGGGTGACCATTACGTTTAGCTGACCGCTTGCGGCTTGTGGGTGTTTGATATGATCATCACCTACTGCCGGCGTATTGACGAGTCTTTAGAGTCCTACACAGAGGTTTCCGGGCTCAGGCGAAACGGAGTAGGAGCACATATGTGATATGTGCGGGACCAAGATTAATACGAGTATGTAATACCGTATTGTATTCTCACGATATGTGTTATCAACAGGTTATATGTGATATAGCCGGGACATCGGATCAAGTGTTGATTCGATGAGATGATACATTTTATATTAGTCGGTTATATGTGATATAGCCGGATTATCGGATCAAGTGTTGATTCGATAATTTAATGTATAATTATATGTGTGATATATTAAATTACATTAACTAATATATATGCTCACTTAAGTATTTCATATTCTCACTTTGGATACATTTAACATATATGTGATATATGTTTATTGTATTCTTTTCTTTTGTTACATTATATATTATATATGTGATATATAATATTGTAACATACAAGGTTATAAATGCAACTAGGGTTTGTAAGATTAAAACCATGGCTAAGATTATGTTTAGGTTTTTAATTATCTTAGTTAATTCTAAGTGAGTGGATTAAGAATGAGATATTTTGATATGTTGACTTAGTCCACCCTTCTTGATATTTTGCTAAGATATTTATTAATCTAACCTCTAACCCTAGCCTATGGTTTATTCTCTACATGAGTTAGCCATGACACATTTAAAGCATGGTTGCATTTCTAACCTCACAATTTATTCTCACTTGAGCTTGAGCTTCATCTTCTTCTTCATTTCTTTTGCTCTATTGATTTCTTCATGTGATGAAAAATAGTGAGAATTAAAATTCTAAAGTGAGCAAAAACCCTACTTCATCATCCTCATCTATTCTAGCCACTTAGATTAGGGTGTTCACTTCACTAATACCTCATTAGTGAAGTGTTAGCTTGAGTTTGTGTTACTTCGACGTAGATCATCTTGGATTGTGAAGACTACAAGCAAGGATGCCTCATTCGTCTCATGGAGCCTCTCTAGAGTCCGGGAGCATGATGATCACAGCGAAGGGACCTCAACTCGGAGCTTTAGAAGTGAAGGAGAGGACTACAAAGGTTATAATCTCTTATCACTTAGTAGTAAAGTTGTTTGTTGTGTGTTTCCATTTGATTCTCTAGTTAAAGATCTAGTCTTGGGTTGTTTAAACATGGCAAAATTTAAATTTGGCATGAATGATGCCACCCGAAACCTTGTTGTCGTGTTTAGGAACCCATCAGGAAGCACCTGGGGTGAAGCAATTCAAGGCCTTGCACCCCAAACAGTTCGCAGGAAAAGAGAGCCATCTAGAAGCTGAGGAATGGGCTCAAGGCATTGAAGATGATTTGGTAGCGGCACAAGTGCCAGAGATAGCTTGGGTTTGTGTTGCGAAGTTGCAGCTCACGGACAATGCACGGGTCTGGTGGAAGGCGGAAGAAATCCGTCTCACCCAACCGATCAAATGGAGGACTTTCCATACATGTTCGACGCAAAGTACTTCCCTGAGACTGCCAGGTTCGACATGGAACAACACTTCATCCATCTACAATAAGGTTCAATTTGGACCAAGTCGGTAGATGAATATGACGCCGAGTTCACCATGCTCAGTCGGTAAGACATGTCTCAATAATTCGATTTTTCAATAAATCACATACTACATAGCTAAAACAATACTTTAACAGATTTGCGGCATACCTGATACCGACGGATGAGATCAGAGCCCGTCGATTTCAACAAGGGTTAGATTCGGAGATCCAGGCTGCATTAGCCACATGAGATTTTCCGACTCATGAATCGGCTCTGAAAGCTGCCCGCCGTTATGAGGCAATGGTAAAGATGAGGGGCAGATCTCAATCTACTAGAGTTAAACACCCTGCCAACCAGATGGCAGGAGTGTTGCGCCACGGCCGTCTACTCGAGGCCAAAATGCGGAATCAAAATTTTTCTTAACTTTTAAACTGGCGCTACCGCGGACAATATACCCGGATCGTAACCATTAACCTAATCCTAGCTATCAAGAGAAAGAGGCAGAGAGCTATACCAAAGGATCCGTGTCCTTCGGTCTTCGTCTCCACTCCGATCTCCCACGGAATCTCCGTTCATCTCCTCCTCGTCGGAAAGGGCACCACGTAGCCGGATACTTTTACGGGCTCCCACCTCTGGACCGAGGCAACTCGGGCGCGAAGTTGGCTAGCCGACGCGTCCAAGGGTACTGTAGGTTGTAGTGTAGAAAGCATGTCTCGATGCGGGTATGAAGTTGCCTTGATGGTGTGGAGGAATCAAAAGAACTTTGGGAGAAGAATGGTGTATATTTTTCAAGCATGAAAAATGAGAGATGTATATTTCCCCTCCAAAAATGAACCTCTCCCCTCTCTCCTCTAATTGTGGCCGGCCCCCCCTTGGAAAATATGGTGGAGAGAAATCAAGAAGGGAGGTGATGGTAGGAAAAGAGAAAGGGTGACCACAAGCAAAGAGTGATGATCACAAAGTCATCTCAATTTCAAATCCTTTCTCTTCTCAAAAAGCAAAGGAAAAGACTAATAAAGAATCTCATCATGAAGCCACACATTTACAAAGGACCCCCTCCACAAAAACTAATTTGCACAATTGCAAATAACCCCCTTCATCGGAAAGTCCGGCCGCGAAAGGAACAATGGAAAACTGACCGGAACGGAATACAAACTGGCAACTTTAGAAAACTGATCCCGTAATAAATTACAGGAAAACCCCGCTACTGCATATACATGCCCGCATTTGTATTCTCACTGAATACAAATGCAAAGAGACAAAATCTACACTATCTAATACTAGGATCCGGCTCAAGCCAAAGCCGGCTAGTAAAAACCGTCCGATCACAATCCGTGCAATACCGCACGTATCTGATCGAACCCTGTCATATCTCCATACGGCCTCTACAGCGTTTCGCCTTAAACTTGAGTAACTGTCTGTGTGGGGGACTCTAAAGACTCGTCAATACTATGGCTGTGGATTTAACCACTAGCACGTCAGAGGTATTAGCCATACGTGACGGGCTACCAGCTATTGACCAAAAGGGACGTCGATGAGCGAACTCATCCTGACACCCTACTGAGCCTGTCAGTGACAATATCCGTACAGTCCGGTCCGTTCGTCTATGAGTATCGCATGGCAGGCCTAGGGGGTTGGTAAAAGTCAGACCCCCAAAAGCGGTACAAGTCGTGTCGGAGTGAAGCCCAGAACACCCTGAGATACTACTGGAATACCTACCAGTAAATCTCCTGCCTCGGCCGAGGGCTTTGTGTAATGGCTCTCCTAGACATAGCGCGACCTCACCTCCAATACCGGGAGAGACGAACCCCAGCAGATCCGCTCACTGCCTCCATGTGGCTCGGGACTGTACCCAACTAAAACCTGTTTGCACGACTCCTTTGAGCCGTGGTAGGGTAGTAATCAAAGTACAGTGGGAACTCACACGAGACAAATGACGATCTCAGGTCGATGAACTAACCTGTACACATGTCACCAGGGAACTGCTATCTGACGTCTGGTATAATCCCAACTAGCAGGTTCCCGGCGAGTCCTGTCCGGTGTACTCATAACCCAATGAGCACCTGTATACACCTTAGGTGAACCAACTGACACCAGTGGCTTGTGAGACCGGCCACCGCCCCTCGTCGGGGTCTCGACTGTATACACTAGTCTACTAATGGAGTATCGATGCCCAGTCTCGAAACTCCCACGACTAGGGACCTTTTAAGGATGTGCTTATAGACCCCAGCTCCCACGTATATGATCGCCATCATACTGCTGGCAGTCAAGCAAGAATTCTAGGGGCTTTATCAACGTGTAATAGCGACTCGTAAGGTCACCTAAAGCAGTACACGATGATAAAGATAAACCAGATAGCATACTATCATCTTGAGTAAGACTGTCCTACTGGGATAGGTCATCCCTCAATCATTGCAATCACGTGCCTGTGATCCAATAATTGACTCTGAGGGCACTATCTCCAACAATCTGCCACTTGCACTCAAGGCTAATTATTGCGATGTCGCATACTCACAGCCCATGTGATACCGAACACCCAACTCCTCTACTAGTCAGTCTCACAAAGCTCGTTTGCGAAACAATTGCGTTCGAGGAATAGCCTCAGTGAGTGGATCCGCTGTGATGTTTCTTTCTATGTCTCTCTATATCTCAAGTTCGCGGAGAAAGCCATCTCCCGAAATGAGCAATACCTGTCTCAGAATGTGTCTGGGTATCTGATGGGACCTAGCTCATAAATGAACTCCAAATCCAAACTTCTTAGACTGTATCGTCAACTGAACTTAATCAGTACCCTGCGCCATGCCTTTCCCTCAGTATCCACCTGGACCACCTGTCCAAAATACTGCCCCTCATCAGAGGGAAAATCATGACTCTGACGACCACCCTGTCGTCCATGTCACCTTAGAAGCCTGGAATGATAACCATCTCCTAAAGGAGGCTGCCGTTATCAAATCCCTAGAACATCAACTTATGTTCTAAAACTGCTTCCGATCGTTTCTCTAGGATTGGATTAATATCAACTTATTGCACCTTCTGCAAGAACAACATCTGGTGTGGTACTTGACATCTCATGATTGACTCAATTGCCTAAGCAAGTGATCTGCCAATCATGCGTATCCCTCTCCCCTTTAGTCTGTAAGACACATTTAGAGAGGGTGACTCCATCACCTGCAGGTACACTACCGTACCAGGAGTCGTCCATTCTAAATACTCATAGAATGCTGGTCAAAGTACCCAGATTGGGAAACAGCCCAAATCTAGATCTAAAACCATAGATCTAGTAACCAGAATGTCTGATATAATATCCAAGTCCTATGTGGAGAAACCACTGTGTGACGACCAAAGTATAACCGATCGTAGTATAGGAATATCACTTCCTACTCTGTGTATGTCATCCAAATACCAGGACATCATACCCTACTACCTTCTTAACAGATCCATCCCCTATTCTGATGAAGTCAAACCTATGACTATCACATCAGAAATAGATGATCTATCTCCGCCATATCTGCTTTAGTCTATAAATAGACACAAGCCACATGTCCACCAATGCTTCCGCTGCTCCCACTGACCACGACAACCCTCTGGCAGAGTCATATACACGTACACTTCTAAAGCAAGTTTAGAACGACGCTATACTCATCCTCCTGCCGGGTCTCACAGTCTGGAACAACAGCAATGGCAAGTCTGGGTAAATAAGAACCTCCCTGTCACCGTCCTTGAGGCTACTGGAGTACCCCTCGGGTGCCTGAGGTTACCCACTTTATCTGCGGAGTGGCCAATGGAATGTCAAACCAGATTGAATGTTTAGGTTCTTATCAAATTTTCAGTAATCGTTTGCGGTTCTGGAATCACTTCCAGTTCTACCATACTCCCACTACTGTTTTCTGAAAAAATCCATTTTTATTTAAAACAGTGGCGAGTTAAGGACAATATCACTATTGATCTTCCAGATGGTAGAAAGTCAACCCTCGTCATAGCCTGGGTCAACCCACAAACAACCATTACAGAAACGTGCCTTGAGTTATCCAGAGTCTGGTTTTAAGCATAAGCCGGACAACTCCCCGTACCTTAATACCGTTAAGATATGAACTGTTCTATATCCAATACAGAAACAGAGGCACAGATATAATTGAACCAGATTCAAATCATGCAGCTGTCTCCAGTGCATGTCAACTAGATGGAAGGAGGCCGATCAGCGTTACTCAACTTAGGAATGCTTCCAATTATGAGTAACCTGAAAGAGAAGCAAGTTCTCTTAACCACTACTATCAACTGAATGCCATACACAAGTATCTACATCTTCGATCACCTTGAAGAATCCTGATACTTGCAACATCTGGTTCTCTACTTTATTCTTATACCTATAACTCCTCAAAACTCAGACCATGTGTTTCTACGAAACACCTGTCTAAGAACTAGAGAAGTCATAAGTAAACCGAATATAGTACGAGGACCAACCCCTCTGTCTTGATGGACACTGGACAATATACAATACTCTGTATAAGTCCCCTGAGTGTAATAACTCATTCCATGTGTGTTGTAGGTCGAAAACTGTATGTATGGTTAAGAAGAATTACACCGCTGTTTAATGCTCCTTACCTAACCATCCACTGATATAGGTAAATGTCATAGACATAATTTCAAAAGGTACATCTCACTCTATAAAAATAGACGTACAGATATATCAATTTGAAATTGGTTCATAACAACGGATATTCAAAACCAAATATCCGGCAAACAACCCAGGTGAGTTTTTCAAATATCACCAATTACAACGAATCCCGATATAATGAGGATGATCACCTAATTCCCAATAACTTACTCCCACTCATCATCTGTAAAACCATACAGATGTGAGAATCAAACCTGGTAAATACATACCCTGGAGCAAGTGTCTAATTGGGAAATCAGTTTTCTTTTAACAGTACACAGTGAAACTGAAACATTGAAATGTTTCGATGGGGTATCCTGGTATTCTTAGTAATGCCTCTTCCATTATCCATATTCACAACTGTAACCGTATATCTCTTTGCCACCTCTCCAAATCCCTTTATATGTCTTTAGTCATTACCTTCTGTACACCCCTTTAGGCCAAATGGTTTTCTTCCTTCCCTACCGTTCGACACCAGCCTATGGTTTGGAAGAAGACTATCCAATAAGCATAAAGGGTGTACTGTCTTAATCCTGGGAGCATAATCCTGGGAGCACTCGCAATGCGAGAGAAGGTGAAGATAAAAGACAACCGAATGAACCTTATTCCTATTTCTCCTGAACCAGGATCCATCCCCGAACTGGAACAAGTTCCTTTCGAGTTCGTATATAACCATACGATGGATTATCCAATAAACTTGGGATCTTCGTAGTGATACGGAGTGTCCTGGAGAAATACAAAGGTGATTTAGGATTGGCGAAGAAATACTTGGTTTGGTCGTGAATAGTAGTCGCAATTTACTTGTTGCGCCACGGCAGCGCCCCGGCCTCTTGCTCGAGGCCAAAATGCGGAATAAAAATTTTCCTTACTCGGAAACCGGCGCTACCGCGGACAATGAAAACCCGGATCGTTTACCATTAACCTAAAGCTAGCAATTAAGAGATAGGGTGAGAAGTATACCGAGTGATCCGAGTCCTCCGGTCTTCTCGTCATCGTCCCGATCTCTCGCGGAAAGAGTAGTCTCCACATCGTCGCCTCCTCGCCGGAAAGGGCACCACATCGCCTTCTTCTTTTACGGGCTCCCGCCTCAATACCGAGGCAACTCGCGCATGAAGCCGGCAACTCGACATGCTCAAGATATGCTGTAGAATGTGTAGTGTAGAGGGTATGTCTCTTTGGGGTTTGTTGCCATGGTGATGGAGGAATCAAGAATAGAAAAATGGTGCTTGCATTTTTCTAGCAAGAAAATGAGATCATGGATGAAACTCTCAAGATGAAGCTCTCTTCTTCTTCTTCTCTCTTTCTTTTTCCTCTCATGAAAAACTTATCATATTCATCAAGTGAGAAGAAGAATGGTGGAGGAAACAATATGAACACATAAACATGAAGGGAGGTGAGTGTAGGAAAAAGGAGAGGGTGACCATATCCTAACACCATCATCACAAACTCACATCAAGCTTAAAATCAATCCTAATCACCTTTTCAAGAAATGATGATAGAAAAGAAAGGAATATAAAAGATGCTTTCATAATAAATACTTTTACAAATAAAACCTCCACCAAATGTAATTTGCAAAACTGCAAATTACCCCCTCCATCAGAAAAGTCCGGCCGGGAAAGAACAAAGGAAAACCGGCCGGAACGGAATGCAAACTGGCAACTCCAGAAAACTGGTCCCGTAATAAATTACAGGAAAACCCCTATACTGTGCATACACACCCGCATCTGTATTCCGACCGGATACAAATACAATGAGACAAAATCTACACTGTACTATACTAGGACCGGCTTAAACCAAAGCCGGCTAGTAAAATCCGTTCGATCCTGATCCGTGCAATACCGCACGTATCTGATCGAACCCTGCCATATAACCATACGGCCACTAGTACAAACCGTCCGATCCTGATCCGTGCAATACCGCACGTATCTGATCGGACCCTGCCATATCTCCATACGGCCTCTACAGCGTTTCGCCCGAAAGCCTGAGTAACTGAAAGTGTGGTGGACTCTAAAGACTCGTCAATACTATGGCTGTGGATTTAACCACTAGCACGTCAGAGGTATAAGCCAATACGTGACGGGCCACCAGCTATTGACCAAAAGGGACGTCGATGAGGAAGCTCACCCCGACACCCAACTGAGCCTGTCAGTGACAATATCCGTACAGTCCGGTCCGTTCGTCTATGAGTATCGCATGGCGGGCCTAGGGGGTTGGTAAAAGTCAGACCCCCAAAAGCGGTACAAGTCGTGTCGGAGCGTAGCCCAGAACGCCCTGAGATACTACTGGAATACCTACCAGTAAATCTCCTACCTCGGCCGAGGGCTTTGCGTAATGGCTCTCCTAGACACAGCGCGACCTCACCCCCAATACCGGGAGAGACGAACCCTTGAAGATCCGCTCACTGCCTCCATGTGGCTCGGGACTGTACCCAACTAAAACCTGTTTGCACGACTCCTTTGAGCCGTGGTAGGGTAGTAATCAAAGCACAGTGGGAACTCACACGAGACAAATGACGATCCTCAGGTCGATGAACTAACCTGTACACATGTCACCAGGGAACTGCTATCTGACGTCAGGTATAAGACCAACTAGCAAGTTCCCGGCGAGTCCTGTCCGGTGTACTCATAACCCAATGAGCACCTGTATACATCTTAGGTGAACCAACTGACACCAGTGGCTTGTGAGACCGGCCACCGCCCCTCGTCGGGGTCTCGACTGTATACACTAGTCTACTAATGGAGTATCGATGCCCTGTCTCGAAACTCCTATGACTAGGGACCTTTTAAGGATGTGCTTATAGACTACCGGCTCCCACGTATATGATCGCCATCATACTGCCGGCAGTCAAGCAAGAATCCTAGGGGCTCTATCAACGTGTAATAGCGACATGCCAGGTCACCTAAAGCAGTACACGATTATAAAGATAAACCAGATAGCATACTATCATCTCGAGTAAGACTGTCCTACCGGGATAGGTCCTCCCTCAATCATTGCAATCACGTGCCTGTGATCCAATAATTGACTCTGAGGGCACTAACTCCAACAATCTCCCACTTGCACTCAAGGCTAATTATTGCGATGCCGCATACTCACAGCCCGTGTGATACCGAACACCCAACTCCTCTACTAGTCAGTCTCACAAAACCCGTTTGCGAAACTATTGCGTTCGAGGAATAGCCTCAGTGAGTGGATCCGCTGTGATGCTTCTTTCTATGTCTCTCTATATCTCAAGTTCGCGGAGAAAACCATCTCCCGAAATGAGAAATACCTGTCTTAGAATGTCTGGATGTCTGATGGGACCTAGCTCATAAATGAACTCCAAATCCAAACTTCTTAGACTGTATCGTCAACTGAACTTAATCAGTATCCTGCGCCAGGCCTCCCTCAGTATTGCCTTGGATCACCTGTCCAAAATACTGCCCCTCGTCAGAGGGAAAACTATAACTCTGACAACCTCCTTGTCGTCCATGTCACCTTGGAAGCCTGGAATGATAACTGTCTCCCAAATGAGGCTGTCGTTATCATATCCCTAGAACATCCACTTATGTTCTAAGACTGCTTCCGACTGTTTCTCCAGGATTGGATCAATATCAACTTATTGCATCTAGTGCAAGAACAACATCTGGTGTGGTACTTGACATCTCATGATTGACTCAATTGCCTAAGCAAGTGATCTGCCAATCATGAGTATCCCTCTCCCCTTTAGTCTATAAGACACCTTTAGAGAGGGTGACTCCAATACCTGCAGGTGTACTACCGTGCCAGGAGTCGTCCATTCTAAATACTCATAGAATGCTGTCAAGGTACCCAGATTGGGAAACTACCCAAATCTAGATCTAAAACCATAGATCTAGTAACCAGAATGTCTGATATAATATCCAAGTCCTATGTGGAGAAAACACTGTGTGACGACCAAAGTATAACCGATCGTAGTATAGGAATTACCCCTCCCTACTACCTTCTCAACAGATCCACCCCTTATTCTGATGACGTCAAACCTATGACTGTCACATCAGAAATAGATGATCTATCTCTGCTACATCTGCTTTAGTCTATAAATAGACATAAGCCTGATGTCCACCAATGCTTCCGCTGCTCCCACTGACTACGACAACCCTCTTGGCAGAGTCATATAGACGTGCACTTCTAAAGCTAGTTTAGAACGACGCTATACTCATCCTCCTGCCGGGTCTCGCAGCCTGGAACAACAACAATGGCAAGTGTGGGTAAACAAGAACTTCCCTGTCACCGTCCTTGAGGCTACCGTAGTACCTCTCGGGTGCCTGAAGTTACCCACCGTATCTGCGGAGTGGCCAATGGAATGTCAAATCAGATTGAATCTTTAGGTTCCTTATCAAATCTTCAGTAATCGTTTGTGGTTCTGGAATCACTTCCAGTTCTACCATACTCCCACTACTTTTTCTGAAAAAATCCATTTTTTAATAAAAACGGTGGCGAGTCTAGAACAATATTGCTATTGTTCATCCAGATGGTAGAAAATCAACCCTCGTCATAGCCTGGGTCAACCCACAAACAGCCATTACAGAAACGTGCCTAGAGTTGTCCAGTGTCTGGTTTTAAGCATAAGCCGGACAACTCCCCGTACCTTAACAACGTTAAGATATGAACTGTTCTATATCCAATATAGAACCAGAGGCACTGATTTAATTGAACCAGATTCAAATCATGCAGCTGTCTCCAGTGCATGTCAACTAAATGGAAGGAGGCCGATCAGCGTTACTCAACTTAGGAATGCTTCCAATTATGAGTAACCTGAAAGAGAAGCAATTTCTCTTTATCATTACTATCAACTGAACACCATACACAAGTATCTACATCTTCGATCTCTTTGAAGAATCCTGATACTTGCAATACCTGGTTCTCTACTTTATCCAAATACCTATAACTTCTCAAAATTCGGACCCTGCGTTTCTACGAAACACTTGTCTAAAAACTAGAGAAGTCATAAGTAAACCGAATATAGTACGAGGACCAACCCCTCTGTCCTAATGGACACTGGACAACATACAATACTCTGTACAAGTCCGCTGAGTCTAACAACTCTTTCACTGTGCGTCGTAGGTTGAAAACTGTACTTATGGTTAAGAAGAATTACACCGCTGTTTAATGCTCCTTACCTAACCATCCACTGATATAGGTAAATGTCATCGACATAACTTCAAAAGGTATATCTCACTCTATAAAAATAGACGTACAGATATATCAATTTGAAATTGGTGCACAACAGCGGATATTTAAAACCAAATATTTGCCGACCGGCAAACAACCCAGGTGACTTCCTCAAATAATGAGGATGATCACCTAATTCCCAATAACTTACTCCCACTCATCATCTGTAAAACCACACAGATGTGAGAATCATACCTGGTAAATACATACCCTGGAGTAAGTGTCTAATCAGGAAATCAGTTTTCCATTAACAGTACACAGTGAAACTGAAACATTGAAATGTTTCGTTGGGGTATCCTGGTATTCCTAGTAATGCCTCTTCCATTATCCAGATTCACAACTATAACCGTATAATTCTTTGCCACCTCTCCAAATCCCTTTCTATGTCTTTAGTCATTACCTTCTGTACACCCCTTTAAGCCAAATGGTTTTCTTCCTTCCCTACCGTTCGGCACCAGCCTATGGTTTGGAAGAAGACTATCCAATAAGCATAAAGGGTGTACTGTCCTAATCCTAGGAGCACTCGCAACGCGAGAGAGGGTGAAGATAAAAGACACCTGAATGTACTTTATTCCTATTTCTCCTGAACCAGAATCCATCCCCGAACTGGAACAAGTTCCTTTCGAGTTCGTATATAACCATACGATGGATTATCCAATAAACTGTGGATCTTCGTAGTGATACGGAGTGTCCTGGAGAAATACAAAGGTGATTTAGGATTGGCGAATAAATACTCGGTTTGGTCGTGAATATCAGTCGCAATTTACTTTGCCCTCCTACTAATCCCTTGCTTTGTCTTAATCTTAATACCTTCTGCACACCATCGTTATGCTAATTGGTTTTCTTCATTCCCCACCGTTCGGCACCAACCTAAGGTTTGGAAGAAGACTATCCAATTTGCGTAATAGGTGTACTATCTCCTAAACCAAGGAGTACTCGCAATGAGAGAAGGTGAAAAGAAAAGACAACTGAATAATCCTATCCGTTTTCTCCAGAACCAGAAACCATCCTCGAAGTCCTTCGAGTTCGTATATAACCATACGATGGTTTTGTCCAATGGAAGTGGACGTTCGTAGTAATACGGGGTGTCCCGGAGAAAAGGGTAAAAGTAGGAGTGGCAACGAGGTCTGCAACTCTGACAATCCAAAAGCCAGTGTTAAGAAGGTTCGGTCAACTTGGTCACTGAGTCAAAGTCTTAGGGTCGGGTCAATGGTCGCTGCCAAAGAGAGAGAGAAAAGAAACACTCAGCGTGCACTCTAACCTAGATCAGAATGGTTATCACTTTATCTAATCTGGAAACCTCCCACTGTAACTCAAATTCTTCTCCAAACCTGAAAGAAGAATTAGCCGGGATCACCCGAGGAGTAAACCAACTCATCAGTGGGAATCGGGATCCAACTCTCATCGCATGATAACGTGACGGAATCCACTCACGTCACCACACTCCAGAAGGTATGCGCATGCCTGGCAAGTTTCAGTTCTTTTGAAACTCCCGATGTGATTTTTACCCCAAGCGGTTTATGACCTTGACTAGGTCAACAAATCATAAACCGCCAGTCAAGTTCAACCCGTCATTATTCTGGATTGCATTAAACCCACCCGTACGTGCCCTTGACTAGGTCAACAAGGCCGCACGACTGTCCTAACCAATCCCACTTATGCAACAAACAAGTACCACTTAGCTACCGAACACTACGTCTTGACTAGGTCAACAAACGCAACACGAATACTAAATAATACCCGTAGGAAATGACGGAGGGCTACGGCTGGTTTTTGGCGAAAAACCTTTAACGTAATGAACTTGATATCGTTGAAGGAACTGCATAGCCTTTTATAAAAGTATAGTGACGAAAACCTTTACTAAAGAGGTCACTCCCGGTGAAGGGATCTCGGCTCTTTCCCCGTAGAATGAGGTGCAGGATATTCCAACTGAATACCACGATGCAAAGCAAAAGTAATCGGCTATAGTGAAGTTAATGCCCTGACGCAAACTTTTGTCCAAGGGGTCACTCCTGGTGAAGGGATCTCGGCCCTTGCCTCGTCGACTGAGGAGCAGGATATTCCAAATGAATACCACTATGCAAAACAAAAGTGAACGTCCTTGCAATAACAACTTTTTGAAAAATGTTCCAACAACATCAGAATAGGTTTGTTTATAACTTGCGTTGATCCGAATCAACGCAGTCCCATCAGTTGATCACACCACAAAGAACGAAAATATACTGATGTACGTATATGCCATCCGCATTCGCCACTGGGTCCCGTCATCACCCGTTAGGTTAGCTAACTAAAGACAGAGCGGGGACTGGACTAGCGCGGATGCAAAACATATACAACATCTACTAATATATATACCAATATATTATATTCGCTCAAGGCGTGATAAAATGCAACATCACAGAAATATACAGCATCACAGAACAATACAGATATCTGGAAGCCCCGGGTTTCACAGAGCCGCTGCTGAAACCCGACGTTCCCCTGGTCGTGTGGATAGCCTGTGCAATGAAATCCTAGACCCCTACGGGCGCGGCAAGTCACCCGCCAAAACCTGAAGCGAGGCAGCCCCCTTCAGCACCGTGAATGGACCACCCAGCACTTCACGGAATCCGGTAACTTGGGCACCCCTCCTGGGTCAACCTGTACCCCCTACGAGTGCGGCGAATAGCCCGCCAATCCTAGAGTGAAGCCCCCTCCGTCTCAATGCCATGAGATGCGGGCCCGTTGCCCTCTAGAACCCGGCTATCCGTGCACCCCTCCGCGGGGTAGTCCTAGTACAGAAAGTAAAATATACATATACCGGGTACATCGACCGCAACCAGGTCGTGCCCCAAAAGAATAATACAAACAGGCAGTGACGGCAGTCCACATGTCGGACGCTCGCCCCGCAATATCAAATGTACATAATACAACAACACTGTACTAGCATTGCATCCAGGCTATCCCCACGACCGATCCGCAACATCACAGCATAAACATAGAACATCAACGTGAAAGTCACGTTCGCAAATCCGTCTAACCGGGCTATAGCAGTTAGACCGGATTTACCGATCGAGTGACATTCACGGTCGCAGATATAATGTAAATACTGTGAAAAATGTGTTTAAAATTTTCCGATTGACCAAAAATTAACAAGTGGGCCCCCAATCAAAACTGTAGCACTCACAGAAAACCTGGGCCCATTTTTAATATTCCAAAACCCCTAATTTAAGCCCATAAGCCCACTACAAAAAAATAATCACACGAACCCCCAAACCTGCGGCGGAAGAGCGGCCAAAAGGGGGTTATGGCCGCCCTTCCGCGGTCGTACGGAGGAATCATGTTACCAAATTTTTCCAGTGTTCTTCGAACTCCCTGCACATCATTCTGAGATCACCTGAAAAATTTTTAGACTCCAAAAAATTTCGACAGAAACTGATGTGCTAGAAAAATACGGTTTTTGGAAATTTCGGTCGATCGGAACTGAAAAACACATCAAACGAAGCTAGATAAGGTTAATGGCGTGGCTCTGATACCATGTTGCGCCACGGCAGCGTCCCGGCCTCTTGCTCGAGGCCAAAATGCGGAATAAAAATTTTCCTTACTCGGAAACCGGCGCTACCGCGGACAATGAAAACCCGGATCGTTTACCATTAACCTAAAGCTAGCAATTAAGAGATAGGGTGAGAAGTATACCGAGTGATCCGAGTCCTCCGGTCTTCTCGTCATCGTCCCGATCTCCCGCGGAAAGAGTAGTCTCCACATCGTCGCCTCCTCGCCGGAAAGGGCACCACATCGCCTTCTTCTTTTATGGGCTCTGTCACGCCCCGCTTCCCAATGTACGGCGAAGTGGTCGTGACGAGGCCCGCTACGTATGTACTCAGAAGTACATACGCTAAGCGTAACTAAGCAATATAAAATAATCACAAGAGACAAATGAGATTGAGATAACAGCAACTTTTATTAATAACATTCTTTATACAATGCATGAAATGAAAATACAACTGGAATGAAAAAAGAAAGCAATGCCTAAACAGTGGCATAATAATAAAAGGAAATACTGGAAAGAACAAGTACAAAGTCTAGAGCTCTGGATCTTCTTGGAACTGCTCCAAATCTTCAGTTGTTGGCTCGGTCTCAACTTGGTCCAACGCACCTGACGACATTCAAAGAAGAAAGAAATAGAATGTCGTCAGCGAACAGGTCGCTCGGTAAGTCCCAAAGAAAAGTGGAGTGAGAATGGCAGAGTAACAGTATTTTCTAGAGTATTATGTTATAGAATATTATGGAATATTGTTTAACGCAGTTGTTTGTAGCTTGGTACAGAAGAATGCCAGTGTATACGAGGGGGATCTCTATATGCTAGAGATCAGTGCAAACGGAGAGTACAAGGAACCGTTATGCCACGGTACAACAGCAACAGTATTCATGTTAGGTGTCTTAATCTGACCACCTCATTCCACTTTTAACATCTTCCGTACCAATCTACCCCTTTAAACCCCGTAATGTTTTAACAGTGTTGTAGTAATGGAATATGTAAATTGAGTGACTGACCAAAACCATGATATCAGTAAACATGTTGCAACTGTATAATCAGGTAAATGGAATATCAGGATAATGGAATGAATATCCATGGTTTGATTCAGTCAAAAAAATGAATATATTGTTAACTGTATTCAGGGATTCATGATTTCAAGTTGTGTTGGAATATGATTGAAATATAGATTGACTTGAATTATATTCAAGTCAGAATTAGTCAGACTCTAACCCGAGTCAGACTAAAAGAAAGATAATTTGAAGTTCAATATTAGCTAGGGGCCTTATTGTAATTTGTGAAACTTGAGGGGGTTTTATGTAAAAAGTACTTTTGTATAGTTTTCAAAATATACCTCAAGTATTTAATAATCGTCTTTATTATTGTAATGGATGTGAATTTTATTTGTGTTATTCTAGTGAATATATCCTAATAAAAGTATTAATTGTTTATTTGCAATTCGTGGTATTTTAATGTAACTTTTAATCTATGATTTTTAGGAAAAAGTGGAAACTTGATATTATAACAAAATAAGTGTTTAAATGATAATTATATATAATAAAACACTTAAATGATTTTTAAATGAATATTTTATTTACAAAAAATATTACTTTCCTTAAATATTGTATTTAAACCTTTCGAGACCGAATGCTCCTTGCGGAGGTCTGAATCTCGCACTACTAGCCTGCGGGTGCACGATGAACCGTGCTATCCCTAACAGGTTCCCCACGAATGGGTTGTAATGGCACCTTGCTCAGGTTTTATAAATACTTTTAATTTAGGGAAAAGATTTTCTAAATATAGGGTATTTATTTGTAAAAGTATATAGTTCTCCATATTTTAGTTGTTAGGGTTTCCTAGACCATCTAACCTATATTCTATGGTCTAAACGATGAGTCCTTAGAAGCCTCAAATCGCCTCTTCACCGTCGAATGCAGCCAGGTAAGTGCCAGGTAAGTGGGAAGGAACCACAGTCGTGGGCCTAATTAAAAACCACTAGCCTTAGACACACTTGCCTAGACCCACAAGACAGTTTAGATAAACGATCTATGTCCATGACCAATCGTGCTTTCATTTTATATAAGTTTTATTTAGAAAAGTTTACAATTTAAAGGTTAAACTAAAAGTTATAAAGGTTATGGTATTTTAGTGAAAAAGTCCTATAATATCGTATTCTGTATTTTTGTTATTTATCAATTAGGGTTATAATGAGTGTGTGTAAGGGTAGGTCATTACCCCGTGACTTATATTAAATTTTGGTGAAGTTTCAAGGTGAAATAAGCTATGTTAAATTTAAGGGTATTAAGGTGCAAGAATACGGTATTCATAAACGTTATCATTTCATGTGTGAAATTTCATCCAAATTGAATGAAACAAGTTTTGTTATCAAAATAAACATGATTAGGAGTGGGGTATCTAAATAGAACATTAAAATTTAACTTGATGGTATTTTTATGCAAGAAATACGGTTTTCTAAAGAACTTATCATTTCATGTGGAAAAGTACAATTAAATTTGATTTAAGGGTGATTAATAGTCAACATGCAAGAGGGTTGATAATATGTATTAGGTGACAAGTGGAATTTTTAAGAAAAACCGAATCGGAAATCGGTTTGTCCGATTTCCGTCGGGTTTCAAAAAGTCGTATTTTGCAAATATAGAAAAGAGAGGTAGAAGGTTGGGACTTACGGGTTTGGACAAGCTAAGAGTTCTAAAAGGTGTGGTGGTTGCCGATTCGTTGGAAACGTCACGTCGGTCTTGATCCGGTCGCCGGAATCCGTCGTCGGTTTCGGCAGCGCTTCGCTTCTCGCTCTTTGCACCAAGTTCTCAAGAGTTTTAGAGAGTATGCTTAGAGTTGTGAGGGGAAAAGGTAGAGGGTAGGGGCCTTTATATAGGGCTAGGCTAGGGTTAGGGTAGATGAAAAGTTAAAAAATAAAAATGTGATAAAATGTAATAAAAATGTATTAAAAGTGGAGTAATTGGGGGTTTTAAAGATCTCTGGAAGTGGGATTGGGCTTAAACTTTGCAGGTGAGTAGGGAATACCAAAAGACACAACTTTCATGTTGTGACCCTTGCCGGAATCGGCCTAAAAGGGGGTGACTCGGCCGTGACTCGGTCGGATCACTGAGTCGGCCGAGTCAAGGCCGAGTTGGCCGATTCCCGACCGAGTCCGGTGACCTGGATCTCCCCCGACGGTCCATCTACCCTCTGCAAGTGTTACATCTTTGGTTGTAGTGGGGTTTTTGTGAGATATGCACGTGTAAACTCTTGGTATTCTAAAGGTTTTTTAAAAAATCAATAATAAAAATAATGTGGGGTATGGGATTCGAACTCTGGTGGCTTAGTTCAGCAGTGCAAGGTATTACCAATGAGCTACAAGCTCTTTCTTGTAATTATTGTAAAGAGATAGATACTTAAAGTGTTATCAGCAACATTAATACTCCAAGTATACTTCAATTTTAAATCAAATTTTGGTATACAAAAATTGGAGTTGTTACAGGCTCCTGCCTCAATACCGAGGCAACTCGCGCATGAAGCCGGCAACTCGACATGCTCAAGATATGCTGTAGAATGTGTAGTGTAGAGGGTATGTCTCTTTGGGGTTTGTTGCCATGGTGATGGAGGAATCAAGAATAGAAAAATGGTGCTTGCATTTTTCTAGCAAGAAAATGAGATCATGGATGAAACTCTCAAGATGAAGCTCTCTTCTTCTTCTTCTCTCTTTCTTTTTCCTCTCATGAAAAACTTATCATATTCATCAAGTGAGAAGAAGAATGGTGGAGGAAACAATATGAACACATAAACATGAAGGGAGGTGAGTGTAGGAAAAAGGAGAGGGTGACCATATCCT
This sequence comes from Agapanthus africanus, assembly GCA_030015575.1. Classification (NCBI taxonomy): domain Eukaryota; kingdom Viridiplantae; phylum Streptophyta; class Magnoliopsida; order Asparagales; family Amaryllidaceae; genus Agapanthus; species Agapanthus africanus. Next base: position 241,830,776 of record CM057351.1, read on the forward strand.
AACACCATCATCACAAACTCACATCAAGCTTAAAATCAATCCTAATCACCTTTTCAAGAAATGATGATAGAAAAGAAAGGAATATAAAAGATGCTTTCATAATAAATACTTTTACAAATAAAACCTCCACCAAATGTAATTTGCAAAACTGCAAATTAACCCCTCCATCAGAAAAGTCCGGCCGGGAAAGAACAAAGGAAAACCGGCCGGAACGGAATGCAAACTGGCAACTCCAGAAAACTGGTCCCGTAATAAATTACAGGAAAACCCCTATACTGTGCATACACACCCGCATCTGTATTCCGACCGGATACAAATGCAATGAGACAAAATCTACACTGTACTATACTAGGACCGGCTTAAACCAAAGCCGGCTAGTAAAATCCGTTCGATCCTGATCCGTGCAATACCGCACGTATCTGATCGAACCCTGCCATATAACCATACGGCCACTAGTACAAACCGTCCGATCCTGATCCGTGCAATACCGCACGTATCTGATCGGACCCTGCCATATCTCCATACGGCCTCTACAGCGTTTCGCCCGAAAGCCTGAGTAACTGAAAGTGTGGTGGACTCTAAAGACTCGTCAATACTATGGCTGTGGATTTAACCACTAGCACGTCAGAGGTATAAGCCAATACGTGACGGGCCACCAGCTATTGACCAAAAGGGACGTCGATGAGGAAGCTCACCCCGACACCCAACTGAGCCTGTCAGTGACAATATCCGTACAGTCCGGTCCGTTCGTCTATGAGTATCGCATGACGGGCCTAGGGGGTTGGTAAAAGTCAGACCCCCAAAAGCGGTACAAGTCGTGTCGGAGCGTAGCCCAGAACGCCCTGAGATACTACTGGAATACCTACCAGTAAATCTCCTGCCTCCGCCGAGGGCTTTGCGTAATGGCTCTCCTAGACACAGCGCGACCTCACCCCCAATACCGGGAAAGACGAACCCTTGAAGATCCGCTCACTGCCTCCATGTGGTTCGGGACTGTACCCAACTAAAACCTGTTTACACGACTCCTTTGAGCCGTGGTAGGGTAGTAATCAAAGCACAGTGGGAACTCACACGAGACAAATGACGATCCTCAGGTCGATGAACTAACCTGTACACATGTCACCAGGGAACTGCTATCTGACGTCAGGTATAAGACCAACTAGCAAGTTCCCGGCGAGTCCTGTCCGGTGTACTCATAACCCAATGAGCACCTGTATACATCTTAGGTGAACCAACTGACACCAGTGGCTTGTGAGACCGGCCACTGCCCCTCGTCGGGGTTTCGACTGTATACACTAGTCTACTAATGGAGTATCGATGCCCTGTCTCGAAACTCCTACGACTAGGGACCTTTTAAGGATGTGCTTATAGACTACCGGCTCCCACGTATATGATCGCCATCATACTGCCGGCAGTCAAGCAAGAATCCTAGGGGCTCTATCAACGTGTAATAGCGACATGCCAGGTCACCTAAAGCAGTACACGATGATAAAGATAAACCAGATAGCATACTATCATCTCGAGTAAGACTGTCCTACCGGGATAGGTCCTCCCTCAATCATTGCAATCACGTGCCTGTGATCCAATAATTGACTCTGAGGGCACTAACTCCAACATTACTTTGCCCTCTTACTAATCCCTTTCTTTGTCTTAACTTAATACCTTCTGTACACCGTTTAGGCTAATTGGTTTTCTTCATTCCCCACCGTTCGGCACCAGCCTAAGGTTTGGAAGAAGACTATCCAATTTGCGTAATAGGTGTACTATCTCCTAAACCAAGGAGTACTCACAACCTGAGAGAAGGTAAAAAGGAAAAAACAACTGAATAGTCCTATTCGTTTTCTCTAGAACCAGAAACCATCCTCGAATTCCTTTGAGTTCGTATATAACCATACGATGGTTTTGTCCAATGGAAGTGGACGTTCGTAGTAATACGGGGTGTCCTGGAGAAAAGGGTAAAAGTAGGAGTGGCAATGAGGTTTGCAACTCTGACAATCCAAAAGCCAGTGTTAAAAGAAGGTTCTGTTAAGCTTGGTCACTGAGTCATATTCAAGGGTCAGGTCAATGGTCGCTGTCAAAGAGAGAGAGAAAAGAAACACTCAGCGTACACTCTAACCTAGATCAGAATGGTTATCACTTTATCTAATTAGGAAACCTCCCACTGTAACGTCAAATTCTTCTCCAAACCTGAAAGAAGAATTAGCCGGGATCACCCGAGGAGTAAACTAACTCATCAGTGGGAATCGGGATACAACTATCATCGCATGATAACTTGACGGAATCCACTCAAGTCACCACACTCCAGAAGGTATGCGCATGCCTGGCAAGTTTCAGTTTCTTTAGAAACTCCCGATATGATTTTTACCCCAAGCGGTTTATGACCTTGACTAGGTCAACAAACAATAAACCGCTAGTCAAGTTCAACCCGTCATTATTCTGGATTGCATTAAACCCACCCGTACGTGCCCTTGACTAGGTCAACAAGGCCGCACGACTGTCCTAACCAATCCCACTTATGCAACAAACAAGTACCACTTAGCTACCGCACACTACGTCTTGACTAGGTCAACAAACGCAGTACGAATACTAAATAATACCTGCAGGAAATGACGGAGGGCTACGGCTGGTTTTTGGCGAAAAACCTTTAACGTAATGAACTTGATATCGTTGAAGGAACTGCATAACTTTTTATAAAAATATAGTGATGAAAACCTTTGCTAAAGAGGTCACTCCCAGTGAAGGTATCTCGGCTCTTTCCTCGTAGAATGAGGTGCAGGATATTCCAACTGAATACCATGATGCAAAGCAAAAGTAAACGACTATAGTGAAGTTATTGCCCTGACGCAAACTTCTGTCCAAGGGGTCACTCCCGGTGAAGGGATCTCGGCCCTTGCCTCGTCGACTGAGGTGCTGGATATTCATAACCGAATACCACTGTGCAAAACAAAAGAGAACGCCCTTGCAATAACAGCTTTTTAAAAAATTGTTCCAACAACATCAGAAGAGGTTTGTTTAGCTTGCATTGATCCGAATCAACGCAGTCCCATCAATTGATCACACCAATAAAGAACGAAAATAATGATGTATGTATATGCCATCCGCATTCGCCACTGGGTCCCGTCATCACCCGTTAGGTTACTTAACTAATGACAGAGCGGGGACTGGACTAGCGCGGATGTAAAACATATACAACATCTACTAGTATATATATCAATATATAATATTTCGCTCAAGGCGTGATAATAAACAACATCACAGAAATGTACAGCAGCACAGAACAATACAGATATCTGGGATCCCCGGGTTTCACAGAGCCGCTGCTGAAACCCGACGTTCCCCTGGTCATGTGAATAGCCTGTGCAATGAAAATCCTAGACCCCTACGGGCGCGGCAAGTCACCCGCCAAAACCTGAAGCGAGGCAGCCCCCTTCAGCAACGTGAATGGACCACCCAGCACTTCACGGAATCCGGTAACTTGGGCACCCCTCCTAGGTCAACCTGTACCCCCTACGAGTGCGGCGAACAACCCGCCAATTCTAGAGTAAAGCCCCCTCCGTCTCAACGCCATGAGATGCGGGCCCGTTGCCCTCTAGAACCCGGCTATCCGTGCACCCCTCCGTGGGGTAATCCTAGTACAGAAAGTAAAATATACATACAACGGGTACATCGACCGCAACCTGGTCGTGCCCCAAAATAATAATACAAACAGGCAGTGACGGCAGTCCACATGTCGGACGCTCGCCCCGCAATATCAAATGTACATATAAAACAAAACTGTACTAACATTGCATCCAGGCTATCCCCCACGACCGATCCGCAACAACACAGCACAATCACAGAACATCAACGTGAATGTCACGTTCGCAAATCTGTCTAACCGGGCTATAGCAGTTAGGCAGGATTTACCGATCGAGTGATATTCATGGTCGCAGATATAATGTAAATACTGTGAACTAATGTGTTTAAAATATCCGATCGATCAAATTTTACCAAGTGGGCCCCAAGCATTACTGTAGCACATAAAGAAATTCTGGGCCCAAAAGGAATATACCAAAATCCCTATTTCCAGCCCAAAAGCCCACTGCAAAAATTTGGTGCGTTGACAAGTCAAAAGCGCGGCGGAACCGCGGCCCAAGCATGGGTTTGGCCGCGGTTCCGCGGCGGTTTGGTGAGATCTCACGACCAAATTTTCACAGAATGCTTGTATTTCCATGCACAGTATTCTGCAACACCCTGAAAAATTTTTGGAGCCAAAAAAATTTCGACAGAAACTGTGTATTTGAAAACGCGGGTTTTTTTGAAATTTTGTTCGATCGAAGATGTAAACACACTAGAACTAGCTAGGCAAGGTTAATGGCGTGGCTCTGATACCATGTTGCGCCATGGCAGCGCCCCGGCCGTCTACTCGAGGCCAAAATACGGAATCAAAATTTTTCTTAACTTTTAAACTGGCGCTACCGCGGACAATATACCCGGATCGTAACCATTAACCTAATCCTAGCTATCAAGAGAAAGAGGCAGAGAGCTATACCAAGCGATCCGTGTCCTTCGGTCTTCGTCTCCACTCCGATCTCCCGCGGAATCTCCGTTCATCTCCTCCTCGTCGGAAAGGGCACCACGTAGCCGGATATTTTTACGGGGTCCCACCTCTGGACCGAGGCAACTTGGGCACGAAGTTGGCTAGCCGACGCGTCCAAGGGTACTGTAGGTTGTAGTGTAGAAAGCATGTCTCGATGCGGGTATGAAGTTGCCTTGATGGTGTGGAGGAATCAAAAGAACTTTGGGAGAAGAATGGTGTATATTTTTCAAGCATGAAAAATGAGAGATGTATATTTCCCCACCCTCCAAAAATGAACCTCTCCCTCTCTCCTCTAATTGTGGCTGGCCCCCCCTTGGAAAATATGGTGGAGAGAAATCAAGAAGGGAGGTGATGGTAGGAAAAGAGAAGGGGTGACCACAAGCAATGAGTGATGATCACAAAGTCATCTCAATTTCAAATCCTTTCTCTTCTCAAAAAGCAAAGGAAAAGACTAATAAAGAATCTCAACATGAAGCCACACATTTACAAAGGACCCCCTCCACAAAAACTAATTTGCACAATTGCAAATAACCCCTTCCATCGGAAAGTCCGGCCGCGAAAGGAACAATGGAAAACTGACCGGAACGGAATGCAAACTGGCAACTTTAGAAAACTGATCCCGTAATAAATTACAGGAAAACCCCGCTACTGCATATACATGCCCGCATTTGTATTCTCACTGAATACAAATGCAAAGAGACAAAATCTACACTATCTAATACTATGATCCGGCTCAAGCCAAAGCCGGCTAGTAAAAACCGTCCGATCACGATCCGTGCAATACCGCACGTATCTGATCGAACCCTGCCATATCTCCATACGGCCTCTACAGCGTTTCGCCCGAAACTTGAGTAACTGTCTGTGTGGGGGACTCTAAAGACTCGTCAATACTATGGCTGTGGATTTAACCACTAGCACGTCAGAGGTATTAGCCATACGTGACGGGCTACCAGCTATTGACCAAAAGGGACGTCGATAAGCGAACTCATCCTGACACCCTACTGAGCCTGTCAGTGACAATATCCGTACAGTCCGGTCCGTTCGTCTATGAGTATCGCATGGCGGGCCTAGGGGGTTGGTAAAAGTCAGACCCCCAAAAGCGGTACAAGTCGTGTCGGAGTGAAGCCCAGAACACCCTGAGATACTACTGGAATACCTACCAGTAAATCTCCTGCCTCGGCCGAGGGCTTTGTGTAATGGCTCTCCTAGACACAGCGCGACCTCACCCCCAATACCGGGAGAGACGAACCCTTGCAGATCCGCTCACTGCCTCCATGTGGCTCGGGACTGTACCCAACTAAAACCTGTTTGCACGACTCCTTTGAGCCGTGGTAGGGTAGTAATCAAAGTACAGTGGGAACTCACACGAGACAAATGACGATCTCAGGTCGATGAACTAACCTGTACACATGTCACCAGGGAACTGCTATCTGACGTCTGGTATAATCCCAACTAGCAGGTTCCCGGCGAGTCCTGTCCGGTGTACTCATAACCCAATGAGCACCTGTATACACCTTAGGTGAACCAACTGACACCAGTGGCTTGTGAGACCGGCCACCGCCCATCGTCGGGGTCTCGACTGTATACACTAGTCTACTAATGGAGTATCGATGCCCAGTCTCGAAACTCCCACGACTAGGGACCTTTTAAGGATGTGCTTATAGACCCCAGCTCCCACGTATATGATCGCCATCATACTGCTGGCAGTCAAGCAAGAATCCTAGGGGCTCTATCAACGTGTAATAGCGACTCGTAAGGTCACCTAAAGCAGTATACGATGATAAAGATAAACCAGATAGCATACTATCATCTTGAGTAAGACTGTCCTACTGGGATAGGTCCTCCCTCAATCATTGCAATCACGTGCCTGTGATCCAATAATTGACTCTGAGGGCACTATCTCCAACAAGGAGGAGCCTCATCAAGGCCACCATTTGTGCCAAGGAGACCGGGAGTACCGAACAACAGGCCCAGCCCAGCCTTTTGTACCTACTGCAGGAGAGATGGACATCTGATGAAAGACTGCCGGCGTGCAAATCGTCTTTGTTTAGTATACGGCTCAGCTACTCACGATATTGGGTCTTGTCCTCGTAGACAAAACTCATATGCTACACCCTGGCTAGCAATCACTTACCCGCAGTGCCCAGCCATCCATGCACCTGCTCTAAGACTCGCTCTCCCTGCTCTACCACCTAAAGACCACCGACTGCACCTCCTCCTCGTCATTTCCATCAAGCTCAATGGAACTTTCTAAGGAATGCTCCTCCGGCCGAGAGGAATGTACCACGGCGACAGGCTTTCACGATGACAGTGGAAGAAGCTGAGGCCACTGGCCATGTTATCACTGGTAACCCTTTCTTCTCAAGCTTTTCTTTAAGTCTTGCTACCTATCTACATACTTTTCCCTATACCTAAAACAGATACCTTTGGTACAATCTTAGTAGCCTCACTTCCTGCACTCTCGCTCTTCAATACTGGAGCATATCATTGCTTTATGTCGCAACGGTTCGTCCAAACTCATATGATTCCAGTCACACCGCTTGTATCCAGATGGAATGTCAGTTCAGGATATGGCGTTCTAAAGGCAACAATGGGGTACATCTTGTGTCCAGTAGTCGTTTGCAGCAGAGAATTCTATGCTGACTTCAAGGTGCTGGACATACCGAACTTCGATGTGGTTCTAGGTATGGATTGGATTGGAACATTTTATGCTACCATTGACCGTCGTCAAAGGAGGGTGGTATTCGAGATTCCAGAGCATCCGGTTTTCTATTTCAAAAGTGGAGACCATACCCTGGAGCCAAGTACTTACAAGAAGAAACCAAAGAAGGCAGTAATTGCGGTAATTCAAGAAGAAGAAGGATCAAAGCCAGAAGTGGTTCGAGAGTTCGACGATGTGTTTCCTGACGATATATCAGGTTTGCCTCCCGATCGAGCTCTTGAATTCAGTGTAGATTTAGTACCAGGAGCACAACCAGTAATCAAAGCACCGTATCGACTAAGTCCGGAAGGTTTGAAGGAAGTCCGAACTCAGTTGGACGAATTATTGGCGGAAGGATGGATTCGTCCTAGCACTTCAAGTTGGGCATCACCAGTACTGCTTGTAAAGAAGAAGGAAGGTTCATACAGAATGTGCATTAATTATAGAGCCTTGAATGAAGTAACGATAAAGAACAAGTATCCACTCCCGCGCATCGACGATTTATTCGATCAGCTAAGTGGATCTTGTGTTTTCTCCAAATTAGATCTTCGTTCGGATTATCATCAGGTGAAGGTCAAGGAATCTGATATCCACAAAACGGCTTTCAGAACTCGCTATGGTCATTACGAATTTCTTGTGATGCCATTTGGAGTGACTAACGCACCAGCAATATTCATGAACCTGATGAATCAAGTTTTCCGGTAATACTTAGATAGGTTTGTTGTCATCTTCATTGACGACATCCTGGTGTATTCTAAGAGTCGGAAAGAGCATGTCGAGCACCTACGAATTGTCCAAGAAACTCTACGACAACATCAACTCTATGCCAAGTACAGCAAGTGCGAGTTTTGGCTAAATCAAGTTGGTTTTCTTGGACATATTGTATCAGGCGATGGAATCTCTGTGGATCCAGCGAAAGTTTCAGCAGTAAGCGAATGGCCGACACCAAAGTCAGTGAAAGACATTCGAAGTTTTTTGGGTCTAGCTGGATATTACAGAAGGTTCATTGAAAGCTTTTCTAAGATAGCAACACCCCTGACCAAGCTCACATATAAAGATGAAGAATTTGTGTGGTCAGAAGCATGCGAACAAGCTTTCGTAGAACTCAAGTCGAGGTTGACATCAGCGCCTATTCTCGTTACACCGGACCAATCTGGAGGTTTCGAAGTGCATTGTGATACATCCGGTAAGGGATTAGGATGTGTTCTACATCAGCACGGTAAAGTTGTGGCTTATGCTTCAAGACAGATAAAGATTTATGAGGGCAATTATCCGACACATGATTTGAAGTTGGCAGCTGTTATCTTTGCTCTTAAGATTTAGCGCCATTATCTTCTTGGTGAACGGGTGAACATATACACAGATCATAAGAGTATGAAATATGTGTTTACTCAGAAGGAGCTTAATATGCGTCAGAGACGATAGTTAGAACTCATAGCGGACTTTGACATTAACTTACAATATCACCCAGGGAAGGTGAATGTGGTACCTGATGCCCTTAGTCGCCAACCATTATCGATGAATCTCACCGCTCAGTGGAAGCTTCAACAGGATTTGCATCACATGGAGATTGAAGTAGTCATACCAGGTAACGCTTCAAGTTTGATGAATTTACAAATTCAATCAACAATTGTCAATCAGATCAAAGCAGCTCAAGAAAGTGATGCTAAGTTGCAAAAGATCAGAGAACAAGTGGAGAATGGACTCAGAACAGACTTCATCATCCATAAAGACGGATCTTTGAGGTACGGCAGCAGATTGTGTGTACCAAAAGATTCTATTCGGGAAGAGTTAATGAAAGAAGCTCACAGCTCTCCCTACTCAGTACACTCTGGAGGTACAAAGATGTACAAAGATCTGCGTCAAAATTACTGGTGGCATGGAATGAAGCGTGAAGTAGCCAGAAGCGTCGCTAAATGCTTGGTGTGTCGGCAAATAAAGGTTGAACATCACAAGACTGCTGGATTACTTCAACCGTTACCTATCCCAGAATGGAAGTGGCAACACATCACGATGGATTTTGTGACTGCACTTCCTCGCAGCACAAAGGGTAACGATGCGGTATGGGTTATTGTGGATCGACTTACAAAGTCGGCTCATTTCATCCCATTTCGAGTTGGCCAATCAACTGAGATATTAGTAAAGAAGTACATGGACATAAGAATCTAAGTAAGATTTAAACTCTTCAAAATGTACTATCTCTGATACACATGAACTCATACAGGAAATTGTGAGACTTCATGGAGTACCGGTCTGCATTATCTCCGATTGTGACACTAGATTTCGATCCAACTCCTCGAAACGGGTCTCGAAAACCAACAGATGGTCAGTCGGCAAGCGAACTATTAAGATCTTGGAAGATATGCTCAGAGCCTGTATGCTAGACTTCGGAGGGTCGTGGGAAGATCACCTACATCATGTGGAGTTTTCATACAACAACAGCTACCAAACAAGCATAGGAATGGCACCTTTTGCAGCGCTTTATGAAAGAAAGTGTCGATCGCCATTAAGTTGGGACGATATCGGAGATAGAGAACTTCTTAGACCTGAGATGATAGTAGCAACTGTTGATGTGGTTCGTACTATGAAAGAAAAGATGCGCATAGCCCAAGATCGACAGAAGCACCGGGCTGATGCAAAGCGCCGTCATTTGGAGTTCCAGCCGGGAGATCATGTATTTCTGAAGATATCTCGAAACCGTGGAGTGATCCGATTTGGAAGACGGGTAAGCTAAGTCCAAGGTACATTGGACCGTTCGACATACTCGAATGAGTTGGTGAAGTGGCTTATCGCTTGGCACTTCCACCTTCATTGGAAGGAGTGCACAATGTGTTCCACATATCCCGACTCAGAAGGTATGTGAGTGACCCCAGCCATATTCTCGATCATTCCGAGCTCACTGTACAGCCCGACTTATCTTGTGAGCAATAACCTGTGGAGATCCTGGACAGGAAAGTGAAGTCACTTCGGAATAAGGAAGTCAACTTAGTTCGAGTGATGTGGAGAAAAGACACTCCAGGAGAATCGACATGGGAATGAGAAGATGAGATGCGTGCAAGATACCCTCACCTATTTGTAAACTGGTTCTTAAAATAAATTGTAAATTTCGAGGACGAAATTATTGTAAGGATGGGTAGACTGTAACAACTTCAATTCTTGTGTACATAAATTTGATTAAAAGTTAATGTATATGTCACGACCCGAAGGGTACGGAACGTGACTGGCACTTAAGTTACGAAACGTCTCAAGGCGTACGTAAAATAAGTAAACCAAAGCCCAGAAATCAAAACCCATATAAACAAAAGAGTGAAAGAAAAACCATATAAGTCGCATCAAATCTTTTAAAGAACAACATCACATTTTCCAAAAATTTCGGCAGAGTCTCCTTTGTAAAAATTGGCCCCCAAACGAATACAAAACAGGAATATATATGAATATCATGAATAAAGGCATCCCCAAGCGGGAGCTAGCTCTTCACCGAAGCGGACTCAAATTCCAAGCAATATAAATCAGCAATGTGCAAAATAAGCATAAAAAGCACAAGTAATAACATCATGTCGACTCAAGTGAGCTCGACCCCAAAATACAACATAAAAGTCTACAATTCTCACTGCCTCGTCTCTAGGTCAATATACAACAATACAAATAGCAGGTACAGTAGATGGAGTACTCTAGATACAATGAATATACAAGGTGGTACAAAATAATATCACAACCCACCTACGAGCAAAAGCCTCGAGTCCAGGCAAAAGAAGCAAAAGGAACAAAAGGAGCAAGTGCGTCCGCCGCTACTGTGCTGACGGAGCGGACCTGTAAAAAGGTTGTGGCACAACGGGGGTGAGTTGCTAACTCATGAGTAATAAATAACATCTATAGAGGTTATCGCAAGCATGCACGCAAGTGTCATAACATCAACAGTACTGATATGGCATGATATACTAGCAGCTATGTATGCAACATGAATCAATGTACAATACTAATCTAGCATGATGTGCTAGCAGGTATGTATGCAACTTGAATCACTGTACAATACTAATCTAGCATGATGTGTTAACAGGTATGTATGCAACATGAATCAACTAGTGATCTGAATATATAGGTATAAGAAATCATTATTTTCTTCTTAGGACTCTCTTTTGAAATATCAGTATAATATCAATAGAATCAACAGAAATCCGTGTCCAGCATCGACACCTCAAACAACTATCTCAAATCTCATGTATCCATATCACAGTATCTCTGGCCTCAGCCGTCCGGCTGACTCATCTCAAGTATCAATATCTCAACATCTCACGGCCACGGTCGGTATCCTCTGGATATCCGCCGTGTCAACAATCACTAGTAGGTAGTCTGCCCCTGCCAGGCTCATCGTCTACAACTCAATCTTCTTGCCCCGGGGTAGCTTACCGGGCCCACCATATACCCGAGACGGTTCATCCAACTCCCTCGAAACGGGTTTCGAAAACCAACAGAAAACTCATGGTGGACGACACATTCATCACTAGAAAACCGCAACTTGCATATCTTTAGAAAGGATAATAAGTTTATAAATTCTTGCGGTTTTCCCCCAAAATCCAGAAATCTCATAAATCTCAAGAAAATCATCATAAGTGCACAGGTCAATGATAATGAATGCCTATGGTATCAACAAATCAAGCTGAAATGTATGATTAATAGATTAGGCATAACGAATGATGTAATGAGGTACATGCATATGAATAGCAATCCTACATGTTGCATCTTGAGGAATTTAAATGCATTAGCACAGGTTTAAGCATCATATATGGTGAAATTGTTCTATATTTCAGGTTATACAAGTTATCTAGTGTTGTGGCATGGCAATTACCAAGGCGTGTGTGTCCGCATGAATAGTGCTCGTGCTGCATAAAAACCCTGGCAATGGTGCAAGTGTCCTATGAAATGAGTTCGCACATGTATGACAATATATAGATCATGAATGTAGCAAGATGTTCAGGCAAGCATTATACTCATAATTACTAATACCAATAGAAGTCTTTTACAATACTCAAACTATCGGGCGTCTTGCGCCATCCAAACGATTGTCCCCCGTAGATGTTACATCTACTCACCCGTGATCTCGCGCTAGGTGTATCCGACCACCTGCTTTCCTTTCTCCGCAGCGCTCGAAGTCCCCACCTGCGAACCTAGAATTTACATAAAGTAACACACATAAGGAAAATCCTGCAAAAACACGATATCACGATCAAAGGAAAAACTCGCGTTGGAAACTAAAGGCGCGTGCACTCGATACGTCAAAACGTGCGTAACCTTACTAGAAACCACCCCGACTCGCTGTGTCACGTAGTGCACCACAGACCCAACACAAAAAACACACGTGTCGCACGAGTTAAAAAGTATCGAAAAAGGGTTTTAAGTCCCAGATTTTGACTCGATAGAAAATATAAAAAGTTGCATATACCAAAAACCCCAAATATACAGCAGACTTCCACAGCCAAAACCCCAACACAAAACACCATCATCTGGCCGCAAATTGCGGCCACAATGAATAAAATGTTAGTTATGTGTATGCCCGAGAGGCCATTACTGTACATTCGATGTATATTGTAGTGGATGCTTGGACATATATAGGTAGGACTTTCTTACTCGACATGATAGTATGCTATCTGGTCGCTCTTTATCTTAACATGTACTATGATTGTCTCTATGTTACATGTTGATAAAGCCCTTAGGATGAGTACTTGACTACCAAGACTATGATGAAGATCATACTAGTGGGGACAGTGTAGTCGCTAAGTACATCCTTCAAATGTTCCTAGTCGTAGGTGTATCGAGACAGGGCATCGATATACCAGAGTAGACTAGCGTATGCGCTTCTTGATCCATATGATGGGCGATGGATGATCCCATATCCATTGGTGTTTGACATCAGAGAAGGTATACGGGTGCTCAGTGGAGACTGGGTACACTGGACGGACTCGCCGAGAACTCTCAGATGGTATTATACCCCACGTCAGATGGCAGTTGACCCGAGATCGTCATAGAGTCTTGTGTGATTCCCACTGTGCTTTGATTTCCATCATACCACGTCCGAGAGGGCGTGCAAAACGGTGGCTTTTGGGTACAGCCCCGAATCACATGGAGCCAATGAGCGATAGGAGGGGATTCGTCTCTCCCGGTATAGGGAGTTGATGTTGTGCTGTGTTCGATTGGCTATAACTGGAAGTCCCTGGCCAGGGCTGATATAGAGAACTATTGGTAAGTGTTATCAGTAGGTTCTCGACCTGTTATGAGCCTCATATCAACACGACTTATCGGTTACTGGGGTCTGACGTATACCACCCCTAGACTAGATATGCGACATATCAGACGAAGAGACCGGACTGTACGGGAGTGTTACTGATTGAATTCGCAGGAGAATGTACAGGCTTGCTTGTTGATCTTCTGATCACTCAATACCTGGGTGACTGTTACGTTTAGCTGACCGCTTGCAACTTGTGGGTGTTTGATATGATCATCACTACTGCCGGCGTATTGACGATTCTTTAGAGTCCTATACAGAGGTTTCCTGGCTCAGGCAAAACGGAGTAGGAGCACATATGTGATATGTGCGGGACCGAGAATAATACGTGTATGCGATACCGTATTAGATTCTCGCGATATGTGATATCAGCCGGGTATATATGATATAGCCGGGTCATCGGATCAAGTGTTGATTCGATGAACTGATACAGATTATATTAGTCGGTTATTTATGAAATAGCCGGATTATCGGATCAAGTGTTGATTCGATAATTTAATGTATAATTATATATTTGATATATTAAATTACATTAACTAATATAAGCTCACTTAAAGATTCTTTTTCTCACTCGGGTAATACATTGATATATATGTGATATATGTTAATTGTATTATTTTATTTTGTTACAATAAATATTGTATATGTGATATATAATATTATAACATGTTATGGTTATAAATGCAACATGATTTGTGGAGTTTAAATATGGTTAGGGTTTGGATTAGGGTTAAGCTTTCATGAAGCTTCCAAGAAGCTTCTTGAAGCTTTGACTTTGACTTGTGATATTTTATAGATATTTGTTTAATCCAACCCAACCCTTTAACCTTAGTTAAATCTCTACAAGGGTTAAGTCTTCTCACTTAAACCATGGTTGCTTTTCTAACCTCACACTTGAGTTTTCATTGTTCATCACAAAGAGATTGGTTCTTCTTCTTCCTTCTTCTCTCATGAAAAAGCTTTCTAGATTTTTATGAAGTGATGAAAATGAGTGAGAAATCGAAAACAAATGAGAGCTAAATTCCTACTTCATCGTCCTCATCTATTCTAGCCGCTTAGATTAGGGTGTTTGCTTTGCTAATACTTGATTAGCAAAGCAAGAGCTTGAGTTTGAGTTTCTTCAAGGTAGATTATCTTAGTTATCGAAGATCGGAAGCAAGCTTGCATCTTTCTCTTCATGGAGCCTCTCTAGAGTCCGGATACTCGATGATCGCAGCGAAGGGACCTCAACACGGAGCTTTAGAAATGAAGGAACGGACTACAAAGGTTGTAATCCCTAACTCTTAGAAGTAAAGTTGTTTACTTGCTATTTGTTTCGCCTAATCTCTAGTCTAAGATCTTGGTTAGGGTTGTTCGGCACGTCTAAAATTTAAATCGGGCATGGTTGATGCCTTATAGACCCTTGTGACAGTGCCTAGTAACCCTACATAAAACGGCGGCCAAAACATGGGCTGGGGGTCTCGTGTTCTGTGTGTGTGATCAAGGTCTAAAGAGTATGCTCCAGTTAACTCAGATTTTATCTGAAATACACGGGTCTACTGCAGATCTTAAAATGGCCAAAAGTCTTCATTAAAACGCTAATTTACACTAAATTGAAACAATCTGGTATTTTTGTGAAATCTGGTGCAACTCTTAGTTTAAATGGCCTTACAAACACTTAGTTAAGCTATACTAACCATAAAAATCATCACTTGGCCAAAACTCCACTTAAATCACCATAACTAGCACTAAAATCACATTAAACTCTCATTTTAGCTTAAATAACCATATTCTGCAAAAACAAGAAGTTAAGTTTAAGAAATTATACCTCACTTGATCCTAGGTGCAAGAAGAAGAAGAAGAAGGAGAAGGAGGGTGAGCTCTGCTGCAGCTGTTGCTGCTGTTGCTGCTGCCTGCTGCTGCTGTTGCCTCTGCTGCTGCTGCTATCTTGCAGCTGCTGCTATCTTGCAGCTGCTGCTTGTGCTGCTGCTGCTGCTTGGTGATAGGAAAAGAAATGAGAGGGCGGTGAGAATTATGAGTGAAGAGAAATGAGGGTGAGGGAGAGGGTAGAAGTGTGAGGGTATGAGAGTCAACCCCTCTCTCTCTCCTCATTAATTAACAAGCATGCTCAAGCCATCATGCTATTTCTCTCTCCAACCCAAGTCAACCTATAACAACCGAGTTCAGTTATACCAATTTTTGTTCCGTATTTATTATCTGTGGTATTTTATTGATTTATCTTGTTTGGGTGCGAATGGTAGTTTACTTTTACATTGTATTCGACCCGACCCGCTTGCTTGAACTGGTTGATTCATATTTATAAACTACCCTGACTTGTAAAATATTCATGTGCATTTAATGTGGTATGCATATTAACTTTTCATCTGACATCGCACAATTTATCATATAAAATTTTAGATCACGTAAAATAAATTAAAATGGCATTTCATAGCCTGCATGATATCCCTAACCCTGTGGTAGCGTTCGCACATCGTGTTCTCGTCCCGTTCAGTGAAACAGACGTGTTTGGATAGCTACGTGCACGTACGTACATCCGTTCTTGGGGGTATGCATTTTTGTTACCTAATCTTTCATTCTGAAATTTGGAAGTTGCATATAATTTTCGTATTTTAAATCTAAATTTTTGGACCCGACCCGGCCGCATTTTGAAACATTTTTATTTCCCGCTAAAATTCAATTATTTAATTTTAAAATTTTATTCTAACATATTTTTTTAACAGCTTAGAGATTTAAAGAAAACAGTTTAAATCTTTTTCAATTTTTTAAAAATCTTTTCGTTAACCTTTCCTCAGCTCTCTCTTTTTTCTCTCGACCCTACACCACGAGCCAATGGAAATCTCTCTTTCCTGCGCTGGGTCCCACCACCGAGCCTCATCTCTCTTCTCTCTTCCTCTCTCCTCATATAAATCCAATTTTATCTCTCCTCCCCCCTCTCTCCTCTCGATCTCTCTCTTCTCTCTATCTCTCTCTCCCTCTCTCTCATCTCGCGGCTCTCTCTCTCTCTCTCAGAATCTCTCTCTCTCCTCTCGATAATTCTTTCTCTCTCTCCCTCTCTCTATATATTTCTTTCTCCCTCATTTCTTTTCTTACGAACCCATAACCTAAACCCTTTTCGCCTCCTTCTCGCCGTCGCCCACAGCCGACGACGCCTCCCCGACCTCGTCGCCTCCTCACCATCATCACCTCAGTCTCCACTCTCCTTCCCCGAGCCCCTGCACGCGCACCGAGAGCACACCCGAACACCCTGCACGCTCGCACCGCCGGAGTGGATCGTTGCCGGTGACCTCGTCCTCACGTCCCCGACTCCGTGCACCCCAGTGAGCCCTCCACCCTTCCTCCTTCTTCTTTCTTTTCTTCTTCCTTTCTTGTATTCTTCTTTCTTCTGTTTCTGTTAATAGCCACTGTCCTACTGCAGATCGTTCGCCGGAGCTCCGTCGACGCCGTCGACCCCCTCACGACCCTCTTCGCCGACCGCAGTAAGCCTCCTCTTCTCAATCTTCCCCTTCCTCCTTCCATTCTTTTCTTTTCTTTTCCCATGCATTTTCTCCCATTAAAAGTGTTCACTGTCTTCTTTGTTTGCCGGAATCCGGCCGTGCCATCGACGATCCCGACGACCCAGCGAGCATCTCTGACCCGTGTGATCCCCTTGTGCGTTGTTTGGATTCGTTCCGTATACCGTGCGCGCGTCGCGACTTTTCCCGCCGGCGTGTGACGTTCTGTATACCCGTTTCTTGATCCGTCGAGACAAGTAAAACTTGCTACATGCTATTTATATTATGTTATACTTATTTAATTGCATACTAAACCTGTAAATTAAATCTAAGGCCATTTGTTTCATTTTAACATTTCGATGTCCATTTTATCATTTTAGATTTATAACTTGAAACATACCATGTTGCATTTTGATTTACTATACATAGTACCCGCATCCGTATTTAAATCACATAATAATTATTTGCATAGCCCATAGTACCCTTTTAATAGTTTCTACCCTATCGGACACCCGTTTGCATCCATTTAACCTATTTTATATATAATTGTATCCCTAGATCATTTAACCCATAATAACGAGATTTTAACATTCCATATTTGTTTAAGTGTATTTTACTTAATGTTGGAACCATAACCCTAACTCTAATCGATAACCGTGCATCCATTTATTTAATCTGTACCTATTTGCATACCACATTACAATGTTCCATTTTATTGTTCCATTAGTACCCTATACTTGTTTTGTATACCCCTGCTTATTTTTTAGTTCGATTATGAGCACCCACATGACATTTTGTGCACCCCTGACATGACTTATTACACCTACTACTTGACATGACATGATACCTATATGTTACCTGATTTGACCTGATGTATCATGACTTACCTGTTACCCGATCTTGTTACTAATGCCAACAAACATGACCTGTTGTCCCTACGGACATTTCCTGTTGTCTATCCAGACAAACATGTACCTGCTTGATCCTGTGTTGGCATTAGCTCCAGATTATTTAATACCTGACTTGAACATATATAACTTGGGGGTATGGGGAAATCAATGATGAAACCTGACTTGTAACTCGACAGTTCGACACTTTTTCTGATCAGTCTTACGGGCTAGGCCAGCCTCGGGGTGATGCTGCTGACATCACTCGTCATTACCTACTACCCTTTTACTGCCTTGCGGCACGTCTCGGATTCAGCCCGAGAGTCATAGACCGTGATCCCGGGCACACACGGGATACTATTGAGTTACATCGATGATTCATCAAATTGATTTCAAATACTTGAGAGTAGTTAACACAGTAGACCGGTTTTAGATTACTCACTGCACACTACCCTTCACTGTCCTAATTTATATTGTTGTTACACCTGTTTTACCATTTATGATCATATCTGCATGTCTTGCTACCCTGTTTATATATTATTGATTGATGTTATGACGCACTGACGTTTGGGTTTTGCATGGCCCAGATTCTTTACCTGCACTACAGGCCGAGCAGGAGTACTTCAGTCAACAGGCTGAGCAGTGAGGACTTGTTAGTAATTAGTTCTTTTACTTTCGGTATTTTTCATTCCTGATGTGAGCCCGCATTATGGGACATACATTCCAGTTATTCTTATATTGGATCTTTTGCTTCCGCATTATTTTATTCTTGATTCGTTTTATTCTGGCTTATGGACATGTGTTAGATAGTTTATTTTTGTTCTTGATATCTCTACAGCCGTAATGTGACTGTGGAAGGATATTTCCTATCCACGGGTAGCATGGTTGGTTATGTCACGTGCCCATCTTAGCGTACTCTGGGAAGCGGGGCGTGACATGGTTCTTTTGGTATCAGAGACATAGGTTATAGGTTAATCGGGTTTGATTCTTTTGTAGTTGGATATTGGACCCAATACACGAATCAGAATACTCGTGATTAGAAAACATGTCCTGCAACCTTACCGTCTTACCATTTTTGAATCTTAACCTCCTCCTGATTATACTTTTGCGATATGCAAACCTCCTTTGCATATCGACTCAAAACCTGGTTTCCTTTTGTTATCTCTAAAACTTTGGCGACTTGGGTGGAGTTATGTGATTGTAGCTATGATACCGCGGCATAGTTACAATGTGGTACTCTATTTAAGTAACTTGGAGTTCTAGCCTTGATTCATATCCTTGATCTATATTTTGAATCTATTATCATGCTAATCCTTTTGGTGCTTTGATTTCAGGAACATGGCAGACAAGAATCTGAAAACGTACCAAAGGCGTGTTGACGAAGCCGCTATACTTGGAGTAATACGTGGGATGTTGGAGAACCAAAAGCGACAGACCGAGCTGATCCAGCAGCAAGCTGAATCTTTTCAGGAGGGTTTGTGGACCGTTCAGCAGTCCGTGAACAATGTTGTGGCCAGACCAGTGGATGTGTGGGTACCGTGGCGGATTTCAGGAGACTGGGTCCGTCTGTCTTTACTGGCTTGGAGGAGCCATTGCCAGCGGAGCAGTGGCTGGTTGACACGGAGAATTTACTCATTGCAGCACAGATCCCAGAAAATAAGAGGGTGGATATGGTACGCATCCAGTTGGTAGACTACACCCGTGAATGGTGGCTTGTGGAAGAGACCCGCTTGCCCAAGCCGATCAGTTGGACGGATTTTTCGAAGAGTTTCTTGGAGAAGTTCTTCCCGCGGATTGCATGGGAGGAAAAGGAAGAAAAGATCGTCAGTTTGAAGCAGAACGGCGCACCTGTAAATGTACATGCGGCTGAGTAGACGCGGCTCAGTAGATTCGCTGGACCTTTGGTTGCCAACGATGCTGATAGAGTAAGGAGGTTCATGCGCGGTTTGGATGTGGACATTCAGAGGCAGATTGTCTCCTTGGGTTTGACCACTTTCTCACAAGTACTTACAGCGGCTCGAGAGCAGCAGAGCCTATCTATGAAGACTGGGAGTACACACCAGCCAGCAGTTACAGTACGGAAGCCGGCATTTGCACCGAACCGAGCACTTGGACGCAGAGGTATTCCAGTGAACCGACGTGGCGTAACACCGATGAAGAAGCCTGTTGTTGTCGATCAGAGAAGGACCGTGATTTGTGACTACTTCCATTTACCTGGGCACGTGCAAAGGGGATGTCGAAGGAAACATGGACTCTGTTTGGTATGTGGATCGGCGGATCATACTATCGGCACTTGTCCGTCGAAGCTTCGCACGAAGGATGATGTTCAGAAGCCACCGCAGAAACCGTTTCAGGGACAGAAGCAGCTGACTCGGGGACCCAATCAAACTCGAGCATTTACCCTGACGGCTGAGGAAGCCAATGCTTCAGGAGAAGTTGTTTCAGGTATTCTACTTGTTCATGGTTTTCCCGCATTAGCGTTATTCGATTCTGGTGCATCCCATTGTGTTATGTCGTCCAAGTTTATTGCTACACACTCGATTACTTGCACGACCCTGTCTAGTTTCTGGGACATACATACTGGAAATGGGAAGATCATATCTAGTAGAGAATGTAAGGATTGTGCGGTTGTTGTTTGTGGACGGGAGCTTTTTGCAGATTTCTTGGTGATTGATACAGGCAGCTATGAAGTCGTATTGGGAATAGATTTTCTCGGCACTTTCCATGCTCACATTGATTATAGGGCAAAGAAAGTAATTTTTCAGATTCCCGGACATTCAGAGTTTATTTTTACTGGAGGAAGCAGTTCTGTCGGGCCAGTCGAGTTTAGGGCTAGGCCGACAACTAATGTTCTTTCGTCGTTGGAGGTTGATAAAGATGAAGCGCCAGCTGTTGTTCGAGATTTCATGGACGTGTTCGAAGACATATCAGGTTTACCGCCGAAGCGAGACGTGGAGTTCGCAATTGATCTTGTTCCTGGTGCAGCGCCAGTTTCTAAAACGTACTATCCAATGGCACCAGTGGAGTTGGAAGAAGTTAAGAAGCAGGTTACTGAATTACTTAAGAAGGGTTGGATTCGAACCAGTAACTCGCCTTGGGGAGCTCCAGTTCTTCTAGTCAAGAAGAAGGATGACACAAGAAGAATGTGCATCGATTATCGAGAATTAAACCGGGTGACTATTAAGAACAAATACCCGATCCCTCGCATTGGCGAATTGTTTGAGCAGCTTAGTGGCGCGAGGGTATTCTCGAAGCTGGATTTGCGATCCGGATATCATCAGGTCCGAGTTAAAACAGAAGATATTTGCAAGACGGCGTTCCGAACTCGGTATGGATATTACGAGTATTTAGTGATGCCCTTCAGAGTAACGAATGCACCGGCGATATTTATGGACTTGATGAACCGAATCTTTTCACCATTCTTGGACAAGTTTATTATGGTGTTTATTGATGATATTCTGGTCTACTCGAAGAGTATTGAAGAGCACGCAGAACATTTGCAGATCGCACTGCAGACGTTGAGGCAAGAAAAATTATATGCGAAGATGAGCAAGTGCGAGTTTTGGCTTGAAGAGGTGAAGTTTTTGGGACATGTCATGTCTGGAGATGGAATCGCCGTTGATCCCGAAAAGATTGCAGCAGTTCGAGATTGGCCGATTCCGAAGAATGTTGCGGAGATAAGAAGCTTTTTTGGACTCGTCGGGTATTACAGAAGGTTCGTGGAGAACTTTGCTCGTCTGGCGGAGCCGTTGACCAAGCTTACGCGCAAGGAGGTATCATTTATGTGGACGGATAAGTGTGCGTCATCTTTTGAGGCATTGAAGCAGAGATTGATAACCGCTCCTATTCTGACCGCGCCAGACAGTTCCGGAGGATTGGTGATTCACAGCGACGCGTCTGGGAAAGGATTGGGATGTGTTTTGATGCAGCATGGGAAGGTTATAGCGTACGCATCGAGACAGTTGAAGACCCATGAGAAGAATCACCTAACTCATGACTTGGAGCTTGCAGCTGTGATCTTCGATTTGAAGATTTGGAGACACTACCTTTTGGACGAAAGGGTCGAAGTTTTCACCGATCATTAAAGCTTGAAGTATGTGTTCACGCAGAAAAAGCTTAATATGAGGCAGCGTAGATGGTTGGAGCTGATGGCTGACTACGATCTTGATCTTAAGTACCATCCGGGGAAAGTTAATGTTGTGCCGGATGCGCTTAGTCGGTTGCCAGCAATTCAGATGTTGACTGCACAGAAGGAACTTATTAAAGACTTTCGAAGATTCGATTTGGAGGTTGTGCTACCGTATTCTTCGGGACAGTTGATGCAGTTGCAGGTACAGTCGTCGTTGATCGAGAATATTAAAGCAGCGCAGTCGCAGGACCCTAGATTGCAAAAGTTTCGAGAACAGGTTGAAGCTGGACTTCGAACGGACCTATTAATTCATGAAGATGGTTCGTTGAGATATGGTAGCCGTTTGTGTGTGCCAAAGGGAGATATTCGCGAAGAGCTTATGAAGGAGGCGCACAGTTCAGCATATTCCATACATCCAGGAGGCACGAAGATGTACCGAGATATACGACAGCAATTCTGGTGGGAAGGCATGAAACGGGAGATTGCCCGTTTTGTAGCAAAGTGCTTGGTGTGTCAGCAATTTAAGGCTGAACATCAAAGGGTTGCTGGTTTATTGCAACCACTTCCGATTCCTCAGTGGAAGTGGGAACATATAACCATGGATTTCGTGACGGCTCTACCGCGAAGTCCAAAAGGTAACAATGCAGTGTGGGTGATTGTTGATCGTTTAACCAAGGCAGCTCATTTCATCCCTTTTCGAGTTGGTCAATCAACAGAAACTTTGGCAGAACGGTACATGCAGGAGATTGGAAGATTGCATGGAGTACCGGTGAGCATCGTGTCCGACCGTGACACTCGTTTCTTATCACACTTTTGGAGGAGCTTACAGGAAAGTTTGGGGAATCGATTGAAATTTAGCACAGCTTATCATCCTCAGACAGATGGCCAGTCGGAGAGAATGATCCAAACTCTTGAAGACATGTTGAGAGCTTGCATGTTAGACTTCAAGGGTTCATGGGAGGATCATCTACATTTGGTGGAGTTTTCTTACAATAACAGTTTCCAGGCGACTATTCAGATGGCTCCATTCGAGGCTTTATATGGTCGCAAGTGTCGTTCACCTGTTTGTTGGGACGATATTGGTGAACGAAGATTGTTGGGACCAGATTTGGTTGTGCAAACAGTTGAGAAGGTTAACACTATCCGGAATCATATGAAGGCAGCACAAGACCGGCAAAAGAGTTGGGCAGATACGTCGAGAAGACCTCTAGAGTTCGCCGTGGGTGATTTGGTATTCTTGAAGATATCACCGACTAGAGGGGTGATCCATTTCGGAAGTCGAGGAAAGCTTAGTCCTCGATTCGTTGGACCTTTTGAGATCTTGGAACGTGTTGGAGAAGTGGCTTATCGATTGGCGTTACCGCAATCCTTGGCGAATGTTCATGACGTGTTTCACGTATCTCAACTCCGTAAATATGTTCGAGATGAAACACATATGTTGGATCATTCGGAGATGACTGTACGAGAAGATTTGACTTTTGAGAAGCGACCGGTGTCGATCGTGGATTGAAGAGAAAAGGTTCTTAAGAACAAAGTTATCCTTCTTGTACTTGTTTCTTGGGGTAATTGCTCACATGGAGAATCAACTTGGGAACGAGAAGATGAAATCCGACAGAACTTTCCACATCTATTCTTGTAGTATGATTGATTGTTTATTCTTTCTTGTTCTTGGAATTTCGAGGACGAAATTCTTTTTGTAGTTGGGTATAATGTAACAACCGAGTTCAGTTATACCAATTTTTGTTCCATATTTATTATCTGTGGTATTTTATTGATTTATCTTGTTTGGGTGCGAATGGTAGTTTACTTTTACATTGTATTCGACCCGACCCGCTTGTTTGAACTGGTTGATTCATATTTATAAACAACCCTGACTTGTTAAATAGACACGTGCATTTAATGTGGTCTGCATATTAACTTTTCATCTGACATCGCACATTTTATCATATAACATTTTAGATCACGTAAAATAAATTAAAATGGCATTTCATAGCCTGCATGATACCCCTAACCCTGTGGTAGCGTCCGCACATCGTGTTGTCGTCCCGTTCAGTGAAACAGACGTGTTTGGATAGCTACGTGCATGTACGTGCATCCGTTCTTGGGGGTATGCATTTTTGTTACCTAATCTTTCATTCTGAAATTTGGAAGTTGCATATAATTTTCGTATTTTAAATCTAAATTTTTGGACCCAACCCGGCCGCATTTTGAAACATTTTTATTTCCCGCTAAAATTCAATTATTTAATTTTAAAATTTTATTCTAACATATTTTTTTAACAGCTCGGAGATTTAAAGAAAACAGTTTAAATCTTTTTCAATTTTTTAAAAATCTTTTCGTTAACCTTTCCTCAGCTCTCTCTCTTTTCACTCGACCCCACACCACGAGCCAATGGAAATCTCTCTTTCCTGCGCTGGGTCCCACCACCGAGCCTCATCTCTCTTCTCTCTCTCTTCTCTCTTCCTCTCTCCTCATATAAATCCAATTTTATCTCTCCTCCCCCCCTCTCTCTCCTCTCGATCTCTCTCTTCTCTCTATCTCTCTCTCCCTCTCTCTCTCATTTCGCGGCTCTCTCTCTCTCTCCCTCTCTCAGAATCTCTCTCTCTCTCCTCTCGATAATTCTTTCTCTCTCTCCCTCTCTCTATATATTTCTTTCTCCCTCATTTCTTTTCTTACGAACCCATAACCTAAACCCTAGCCGCCTCCTTCTCGCCGTCGCCCACAGCCGACGACGCCTCCCCGACCTCGCCACCTCCTCACCATCATCACCTCCATCTCCACTCTCCTTCCCCGAGCCCCTACACGCGCACCGAGAGCACACCCGAACACCCTGCACGCTCGCACCGCCGGAGTGGATCGTTGCCGGTGACCTCGTCCTCGCGTCCCCGACTCCGTGCATCCCAGTGAGCCCCGCACCCTTCCTCCTTCTTCTTTCTTTTCTTCTTCCTTTCTTGTATTCTTCTTTCTTCTGTTTCTGTTAATAGCCACTGTCCTTCTGCAGATCGTTCGCCGGAGCTCCGTCGATGCCGTCGACCCCCTCACGGCCCTCTTCGCCGACCACAGTAAGCCTCCTCTTCTCAATCTTCCCATTCCTCCTTCCATTCTTTTCTTTTCTTTTCCCATGCATTTTCTCCCATTAAAAGTGTTCACTGTCTTCTTTGTTTGCCAGAATCCGGCCGTGCCATCGACGATCCCGACGACCCAGCGAGCATCTCTGACCCGTGTGATCCCCTTGTGCGTTGTTTGGATTCGTTCCGTATACCGTGCGCGCGTCGCGACTTTTCCCGCCGGCGTGTGACGTTCCATATACCCGTTTCTTGATTCGTCGAGACAAGTAAAACTTGCTACATGCTATTTATATTATGTTATACTTATTTAATTGCATACTAAACCTGTAAATTAAATCTAAGGCCATTTGTTTCATTTTAACACTTCGATGTCCATTTTATCATTTTAGATTTATAACTTGAAACATACCATGTTGCATTTTGATTTACTATACATAGTACCCGCATCCGTATTTAAATCACATAATAATTATTTGCATAGCCCATAGTACCCTTTTAATAGTTTCTACCCTATCGGACACTCGTTTGCATCCATTTAACCTATTTTATATATAATTGCATCCCTAGATCATTTAACCCATAATAACGAGATTTTAACATTCCATATTTGTTTAAGTGTATTTTACTTAATGTTGGAACCATAACCCTAACTCTAATCGATAACCGTGCATCCATTTATTTTAATCTGTACCTATTTGCATACCATATTACAATGTTCCATTTTATTGTTCCATTAGTACCATATACTTGTTTTGTATACCCATGCTTATTTTTTAGTTCGATTATGAGCACCCACATGACATTTTGTGCACCCCTGACATGACTTATTACACCTACTACTTGACATGACATGATACCTATATGTTACTTGATTTGACCTGATGTACCATGACTTACCTGTTACCTGATCTTGTTACTAATGCCAACAAACCTGACCTATTGTCCCTACGGACATTTCCTGTTGTCTATCCAGACAAACATGTACCTGCTTGATCCTGTGTTGGCATTAGCTCCAGATTATTTAATACCTGACTTGAACATATATAACTTGGGGGTATAGGGAAATCAATGATGAAACCTGACTTGTAACTCGACAGTTCGACACTTTTTCTGATCAGTCTTACGGGCTAGGCCAGCCCCGGGGTGATGCTGCTGACATCACTCGTCATTACCTACTACCCTTTTACTGCCTTGCGGCACGTCTCGGATTCAGCCCAAGAGTCATAGACCGTGATCCCGGGCACACACGGGATACTATTGAGTGTTATCGATGATTCATCAAATTGATTTCAAATACTTGAGAGTAGTTAACACAGTAGACCGGTTTTAGATTACTCACTGCACACTACCCTTCACTGTCCTAATTTATATTGCTGTTACACCTGTTTTACCATTTATGATCATATCTGCATGTCTTGCTACCCTGTTTATATATTATTGCTTGATGTTATGACGCACTAACGTTTGGGTTTTGCATGGCTCAGATTCTTTACATACACTACAGGCCAAGCAGGATACTTCAGTCAGCAGGCAGAGCAGTGAGGACTTGTTAGTAATTAGTTCTTTTACTTTCGGTATTTTTCATTCCTGATGTGAGCCCGCATTATGGGACATACATTCCAGTTATTCTTGTATTGGATCTTTTGCTTCCGCATTATTTTATTCTTGATTCGTTTTATTCTGGCTTATGGACATGTGTTATATAGTTTATTTTTGTTCTTGATATCTCTACGGCCGTAATGTGACTGTGGAAGGATATTTCCTATCCACATGTAGCATGGTTGGCTATGTCACGTGCCCATCTTAGCGTACTCTGGGAAGCGGGACGTGACACAACCCCTGACACAAAGCATTTTTATTTTTAAAAAAACTAATACACTTAATTAAATCCTATTTACCTAATTAAATGGGTTAGTCCACCATGGTTATCTAAACATGGTTTTAACCCCAAACTTAACCCTAGTTAACATGCACACGTGTGTGCAGTCCAAATTAAATTTTAATAAAATATTCATAAATCCAGATAAAATATTTGAAAACCGTTTTGGTAAACTTTTTACTAAAAACCCCACATTAAAGTATAATTAGCCACTAATCACAATCTAAGGTGTTACAGTATATTTGGGGTATTTACATTTCATATGAGTACTATAAGTATTTGATTTAATTTTGAACAGCAAGAAAGAGCCTGCAGCTCATTGGTATGACCTTGCACTTCTGAACTAAAGCACCAGAGTTCAAATCCCATCAGCCACATTATCTTTTTATTTTGATTTCTTTTAGTCTTTTTAGAAGCCCAAGAGTCTATACATGCACAACACGTAAACTGAAGAGTCACACATAAAAAAAAGGAGTCCACTGCAGTAGACGAAGCGACGGGGACACGTGACGAGGAGACGCGGCCCGACTCGGCCGACTCGGGCCGGCGACTCGGTCGAATCGGCCGGCAGTGCCGGTCTGACTTAGCTGAAACCCCGATTTTCTACTATCCTCTGCAACCTTTGGCCTACCCCATAACCCCTGTACTATTTAATTTCCCTGCGCATTTACAGAGCAAATTAAAACCCCCATTTAATCCATTTTTAATACAAAATTTTAATACACCCTTTCATTACCCTAAACCCTAATTTTTCCTATAAATATCACACCTAAAATCACTCCTCCTCACTCCCAAATTCCTGTCCAAACTCTTAAGAAAATCCCCAAGACTTTTTGTGTGCAAGTGGAGTCAGCAAAGGGCGAAGCTCCGACAAACTTCCGACGGTAATCCGAGGAGTTTCCGGAGACGAAACGACACACCGGTGCTTTCCCAAACTTTCTCTTCCTCCTCTCTTGACCCTAATCCAATAAGTCCCCCTTCTTTCTCTCTTTTGCTATTCTCAAATTCTTAATTCTTAAAACGTGTCGGAAGCGGAGTTATCCGGCTTCCGATTCTCTTTCTTTCAAAAAAAATACAACATTTTCTTAATAACAAACCTACAACTTTTGATATATGGTTTAATACTCATTAACTAAGACAATAGAACAAGTTTGACATTAAAATGATAACCATAGCCAGTTTTATTTCAATTTTACATTAAAATACCTTTATGTTTCATATCGACATGTTTATACCTTTTAACCATGCTAGTTTTAGAAAACTCATGAGGTAATGACCTACCTCCTTACAACACTCATATGTAATATAGCACGATAAAATTTGGGAACATAGATTTTTGGAAAAATACGACTTTACACATAACTACCTCCGACTTATAAAAACCTTTTTCTACAATATGTGTATTTTTAACAAATCTTTGCAATTGCGCCTCTATAACCCTTTTTGGGGAACCCGTTCGGGATGGTGCGGATTATCGCACATCCTCGGGCTTAGTAGAGTGAGATGCAGACCTCCGCAAAGAGCATACGGTCTCGAAAGAT